>PVLC010008463.1:0-58324 GCA_004027655.1 Graphiurus murinus | reverse complement strand
ACGCTTGTAATCCCAGCATTCGGGAGGCTGAGACCGGAGGATCCGGGTTCGCGGCCAGCCTCAGCTACCTAGTGAGGCACTCCGCAACTTAGTGAGACTCGGTTTCAAAATAAAGAATAAAAAATAGGGCTGGGGGCGTAGCTCGGAGGTAGAATGCCCCTGAGTTCAATCCCCAGTACCGCAAAAAATAAATAAATAAATAAATAAATAAATAAATAAATAAATTTAGAAAAAAAGATAAAAGCAGACTCTTTAAAAATTCTCCTGCTTGGGTCATACATGGTGGTACATGCCTGTAATCCCAGTATTTGGGAGATTGACACAGAAGGATCGCAGGTTCGAGGCCAGCCTCAGCAACTTAGCGAGACTATCAGCAACCTAGCAAGACCCTGCAGAATAGAATAGAATAGAATAGAATAGAATAGAATAGAATAGAATAGAATAGAATAGAATAGAATAGAATAGAATAGAATAGAATAGGCAGTGGGTATAGCTTGGAGGTAGAACACCCTTGGGTTCAATCCTGAGTACCATCCCCGAAAAAAAAAAAAAAAATCTACTTCTTGGAGTGAGAGGTGGGGGAGGAAATTAATGGAGAAAGGCAGAACTGTTTTCTGATGTTATCTATTGTGTAAAGCCAAATTCCTCCCCCCACCTCCAGCTTGGACAAAGCTCTGGTAATATTGTTTCTAGCAAAGCCCTCAAACCTAGTGAAAATGAATTTATCATTTACATCATTTCTCTCTGTAGCTCTGACAATTCATATTACCCCAGCACCTGACATCTCCACTTTCCTCCAATTGATAAATAATCTCTCTCTGATTTCTGTAACTGAGAAACATCATAAGCCCAACATACAAAAGAAGATTCATTGGTCTTTTATTTCACGTGTGAGCTCCTTGAAAAATGGAGTCTGCGTCGCCATGTGGGCATTAAATCCTGACACGTCACTTATCATATTTTGATTGTTTCTAAGAGAACCCCATATTTTAACTCTTTGGGGATGATTTAACTGATCAAATACATGGCATCTGGTTGTTATGGTAACTATAGTTCTAAAAATAATATAAAGAAAAGACTACCTTTAATTGAAATCACAAGAAGTTGTTATGGTAACTGAAATTTTTAAAAGTAACTAGGTTAAACTACATTTCATTTTATCTAGCACTTTGCACAAACAAATTCTGATTAAAATATCAGGTTTAATTTAATCAGTTAATTAATGTCACTAAATGTCATTTATCTTATAACTCTCATTTACATTCACGGCTGAATTATCCAACTTGCTAATTTGTAACCATTCCACCTTCAATTTAGCATTCTGGGACCCGGGGCAAAGTGTGCGGAGAGTGCCAAGCTAGGCTTGGATGTCCACCTGAGGTCTGGCCTTGTCTCTGTATGACTCCTGAAGCTTCCCTTTCTTTCTCTGTGGAATGGAGATAATATTACCAGCTCTTCTTTTGCCATATAGTTGTATGGATCACACAAAATCAGGTACCTGAACAAGTTTTGATATCCCACAATGTGCTACAGTATAATGCTTTATTATTATATCATATTCCTTTGTTCATACATCTTGGATATTGAATTTTTTAAAAAAGAAACCGTATGAAAATAAGCTAGAAATGTTTATTTTTACAATGCTGCCTACATAACTTTGAGTCTTAGTGACTAAATTAATTGAGGAATGAAATGTATCATTCTTATCTCCTATGCTAAAACTCTCAAAGAAAAATTGGAGGTGTCTTGAAGCTAAGGATAGTAGTAAATCCTTCTTTGCTGTTTCTCTAGAGTGTCTGACATATAGAAAGTGCGTGGATGCTATTTCATGAATGTGTATTCATAGACAGGATTTTAGTAGCATATTGCATGTGCATGAGGACCTGCGCTGAAATAAACTCTTACAACGTTCAAACTATCCCTGCCTTGAGAAGGGAAGCAGACATGTGAAGAGGTGTTCTCAATTAAACTTTACAGTTTCCATGATAAGAAAGGGAGTCAACTCTACAGGAAGGTGGATGGTGTGAGTGGACTTAAAAAAGACCCAGTGGAACCAGGCATGGTAGTGCATACCTGTAATTCCACTACTTGGGAGGCTGAGACAGGATGACTGCAGGTTTGTGGTCAGCCTCAGCTACTTAGTCAGACTCTCAGCAACTTAGTGAGACCCTGTTTCAAACTAACTAGCTAACTAACTAACTAAATAAATAAATAAATAAATAAATAAATAAAAAGACTAGGAGTGTAGCTTAGAGGCAGAATGCCTGTGGGCTCAACCCCAGTACTATTAAAAAAATAATAATAATTGCTGGACATGATGGTGCCTGAAATACTACTTCGGATGCTGAGACATGAGGATTGCATTTTTGAGGCCAGCCTCAGCAAACTAGTGAGATCCTGTTTCAAAGTAAGAAGTAAAATAGGGCTTAGAGTGTATCTTAGAGGTAGAATGTGCCTGGGTTCAATCCCCAGTACCACAAAAAAGGAGAAGGGGGTGGGGGGAGTGAAAGGAGGAGGAGGAGGAAGAGGAGGAGGAAGGAAGGAAGGCTGGCCAAGTGGAAAGGTAAACCTTGAAGAGTATGTAGCAGGTCTGGTAGGGTTTGGGGACCATGGAAGTCACTCCATTCAGTGGGAGTGTGCATGGAGGCTCAGGTCTGTTCCAGAAGCAATCCTGGTATTATCTAGAGTGAGGTAGCAGGAGCTGTTACAGGAATATACAGAGCTCTGGGACATTTTTGCCATCTAGAACTAAAGAGCCATAGCTTAGAGTCTGAGACCTGGGGGGGGGGGGGAAGCAGTAGTATTGGTTCTAAAAGGAGAACTGCAAAATTGAATTCAATAAGTGTTTAAACATCTACAAAATGGAACATTGAGCCAACTTCATTAATTGTCATGTTTTCTACTCCTAAATATTTCATTACACTTAAACAATTTGAAGCTCACATTTTTCTCACTTTGCAAGAATTTCCAACTATGCAAAATGATTGCCAAGAAATCATAGCCAACTCAAATTAAGTTAGTTATCTGTAGCCAAATTATTTAAAAGCAAAATTCCCATTATTTGTTACCCCCAAAGTAGATGCATGTTAATATATTCAATTTGGTGTAGGGTGGAACTTCCAGAAATAAGAGTTCCAAGAGCCTAAAGAATGTTTTAATAGTGCAGGCAGGGCAGGTCATTTTACTTTTTTAAGTTCAAAACATACCTGACAGTTAAAAATAAGAGGAAATGACATAGCAAAACAATGATAAAGACATGGATACATGTGTCATAAGAATGACAGTGTAAATTTAAGGTTGTGTTGTAGAAAGATTGATGAGTTGAGTAAGACCTGAGTTCTATTCCTGGCTCCATTACCAAATGGGTGACTCGATGAATTGCTGGGCTTCTCTGGAACTCAATTTTAAATGTTCAGTGTGGCAGGCTGCTATGATCAACATCAACATATCTTACAAGTTCCTGCAACTTTCTCACTCTCTGAAAGCTAGTAGCAAAGCTGCAAATGGGAGGATGGCTCCCCCTACCTAGTCTTCTCTCTTGCCTTTCTAACACTTTTATGATAACCAATCTCCTGCATTAAACTCCTTCCTACCTGACATAACTGGAGCTGACTTCTGTTTTTCTGATCTAATCCTGATTGATTTACTACTATTATTTTTATGTTTATCATTACCGATAAAATTATTCTCCATCAGTCTTAGGAATAGGGTTTTGTCTTATATATCATCATATCCTTTGATCCAAGTATGATGACCTGTGAAAAGATGGCAATACACCTTTGTGCTAATTATTTCTTCCTTTGTCGAGGGCAGGAGCAATTGGAAATCAACTGACTAAGCTGGAACAGCATCTTTCCTCTCAATGCAGAGTACCAATCAGCTACTACCAGTCACTTGGAGGTGGCATTAAATATGAATTCTATTTGTCATTCGTGACTCAGACTTAAAAAATATTCAAAGAATAAATTAATGTATGAATATAAAGTAACCTTTCATTTAACCCTTTGCTCTTTTAAAGATAGAGTACACACCACTTAGCCTTCTGCTGATAGTGTGGTTGATAATGTTTAGAAATAAGAACAAGTAAAAATCAAAGGCATAGAGAATTATTGAGAAAATCCCTTTCTTGTTTTTCTTCAAATACAAAAATGTATGGAAGAAATAATGAGATGGAAAATATGAAAGCAAGTAAAGTGATATTTGTAATAATGATGTGATTTTACAATATATTACAAAAGATATCTCCAGTTCAATCTATATTTATATCACTTGATTAGTACATGTCCCAAATATTTCCTTCATACAAAATGAAAGAAATACTTTTTCTTTGCCTTTTCTTAAAAACTAGAAACAGGATGTCGATAAGGTGGTACTTTAGTTGATGGTTTATAATTGAGGCCTATTAATGTAATGGCTTTTAAAGTTTTTGTTTTTAATCATAGAATCCTTAAGCCAGAGAAGTCCTCCAGGGGTCTGAGGCTTCAGCCCTCTGACTGTACCTAAATATTCCCTGACTAATGATCATCGTTTGTTCCCTTCAGTAACTTACTTCAAAGTAGATAATTTTTGTTTTTACTTTTATCTTTAAAAAACCCTACTTTTGTCACTGTTTCTCTATAATTAGCATATATATGTCTAATTGGCTTACTCATGTCCCATCTCTCATTTGGATGTTTCTTTGCACTGATTTTTGAAAGGGAGCTGTCCAATCTTTGAGTTGAATTTTTCTCACCAAGCTATCATTTTATCAATACTATTTTTATATCTAGACCTCAAATATGTGGCCAAAAGTTAATTTCTATACTGTTTTAAAATTACCTTTGTTAAAAAAGTCAGTAATTATTGATGCTGTATTGTTCAGGTAATGATAACATTACTTGCTTATGGACTAATATTATATACTTGTGCATTAACACAGAAAGACTATGTTGTAAAAGAATTGCTGGGCATAGTGGTACACGCCTGTGATCCTAGTATGTGGGAAGCTGACACAGGAGGATTGCTGGTTCGAGGCCAGCCTCAGCAACTTAGTGAGACCCTGTTTCAAAATAAAAACTAAAAAGGGCTGGGGGTGTAGCTCTGAGGTAGAGATAGCCCCTGGGTTCAATCTCCGGTACTAAACAACACAAAACGAGCTTGTAGTTTTCATTTTTGGCAATATTGTAGTTACTGGTATCAGACTTACTCTCCTGCTATAAATAACTGGAAACCAGGAGATCTTTTCTAGCTATTTTCAGACACTGGATAGGAAGCAGCATGGGACTGTCATCCATGATAGAAGGCAAATAAACAGGTGAGCCCTAGACTCACACTGACTTTCTGTGTGAAAGCACTTTCTGCTCTGTGGCCCAGGAGGATAATCTTAGGAAGGGCATGGTGGTCTTGTTAAATTAAAAAGACAGAGATTGGGTTTGGGCAGTTGAGGCAACTGGGATTTGTCTTATAAGACAAGCTACTGGAGAAGAGAAAGATACAAGGGAGCTCTAATAATCAATTCAGTCTACACTATTTTCTTATTCTCTAAGTTGTTTTGGTGTGTGTGTGTGTGTGTGTGTGTGTGTGTGTGTGTGTGTGTGTAATCGTTCTATAGCTTGCAATAAGCATTCTTGATTTATTCTTGATACAAGACAAAAGCAATGTGTATAAAACATATCATGACTAAATAAGGGTACCCTCAGGAAGCAAGGTTGGTTTAACGTTGGGAAATCTATTATCTATTAATACAATTCTACATTAACAGAATAATTGAGTGGTGAAAGGGAACTCCACATGAATTGCTCAATAGAGGCAGAAGAATTTTCTTTGACAAATTTCAATACCACTTCTTGATAGTATCTTTGAAAAATGGGAATAGAAAAGAACATTCTAGTTTGAAAAAGAATATGTGTAAAAGGAAAAATAGAGTGAATATCATTCTTTGTTATAAAATACAAAATGATTTTCTCTTTTATAAGAAAGAAGGCAAAGTGTCTGCACTCACCACTTATTTTTAAGATTGTAGTAGAAGACCTAGCAAGTGCAATAAGAAAAGAAAAAGAAATCAGCATACAGATTTGAAAAAGAATGTAACACTAACTTGTTTATTTGCAGATCATGTATATAGAAAATCATAAAGCAGTTGGGCAAAAAATCAAAAAAAAAAGAACAAGAACTAACAAGTCAATTTATCAAGGTCAGTTGTATACAAATTAGTTATATATAAGGACAATTGTAAAAATCAATCATATTTCTATATATTACTAACAAACAACTGAAAAATAATTTAGGATGTACCATTAAAATTTTTAAAATAATTTAAAATGTACCATTAACAATATCAAAGTACCTGTAATCCTTAGACATAAAGGTAACAAGTTATGTGCAAGATTGAAAACTACAAAACATTTCTGAGAGAAAATTTAAAGAGAAATAAATTTAAACCAAGGATCAAATAAAATCTGTCCCCTAAATTGATCTTTAAAGCTAATGTCATCCAGTCAAAATCTCAGGCTGGCTTTATATAGAATTGACAAGTTAATTTGAAATTTATATTGAGATACAAAGATCTAGAATAGTCAAAACAATTTTAAGAAAGAAGAACAAATTTTGAGGACTTATACTCTGATTTCAATGCTGACTATAAAGCTAATACAGTAGTCAAGACAGAGTGATTTGTTGTGAGGATAAACACATGGATCAATTAAAAAAAATGGAGAGTGATTTGAACCCACATGATGTGTGTGTGGTGTGTGTGTGTATGTGTGTGTGTGTGTGTGTGTGTGTGTATGGTACTTGGGATTGAACCCAGGGGCATTCTACTTCTGAGCTACTTGCCTAGCCCTATTTTATCCTTTTTGTATTCTAGAATACAAAAAGGCTGGTCATGAATCTGCAATCCTCCTGTCTCTCTCAGCCTCCCAAGTATTGGGATTACAAGAGTACACCACCATGTGCGACTGACCCACATGATTTCTAAAAAAGATGCCGAGATAATTCACTGGGGAAAAAAAGTTTTTTTGACTAATGATTAAAAACTGGAAATTGGACATCCATAAAGGAAATAAACTTTGATGCCTTCCTTATACATAGACCCTTTAACTCTACATAGATCATATTTTTAAACATAAAAGCTAAAATCATAAACTTAGGGAAAATATGGATAAAAGATTTTGCTTTTCATAAGTAAGCATTGTCCAAATAGAAGTGCAAGTTGCAGACTGGTCTCCTCTATTCATAATACATATATCTAACAAAGGACTTGTAACTACAATATATACAAGAATAGAATGCAATAAAAATGGACAAAGTGCTTGAATCCATATTTTACAAAACAAGACATATGAATGAACAACAAGCACATAAAAGAAATATCTATTTCATCATTCATCAGGGAAATATAAATTAAAAACACAATATGATGCCACAACACATTCTTTAAAATGGCTAAAATTGAAAAGACTGACATGCTAAGTGTTAGCAAAAATATGGAGCAACTAAATCCCTCATAAAGTCCAGGTGGGAATACAGAATGGTGAAATCACTTTGGAAAATGGTTTCTATACATTTACTATTCAACCAAATAATTCTATTTATAACATTTTACTAAGAGAGGGGAGAAATTCACCTGTGTGTGTGCATACATACAAAGATTTGTATATGTGTTCATAGCAGCTTTTAAAAAATAATTAACTAGAGCAATTCGAATATCCATCAATGGATGAGATGGCAATACATTGTGATATATCACACAATGGAATATCATCCAACAATTAAAAGGAACTAATTACTGATACATATGACAATCTGGTTAATTTGGCTATCAACTCTATCATAAATGGCCTAGCACTGGCTACACAGCCCACAGCCCACTGAAAGTTTCTAGAGGGAAGGAGGGGGCTAGTACTGGGCACAGTTAACTGATCATCACATCTTGACCATGCTGCTACAGGAGATGAGGGATCTGATTGGAGAAGGTGGTGAAGAGCAGTGGTAAAAGCTCTGGGACAGCAGTAATTTGGGGCTTAGTTTTGGATTTGCATATAAGGTTATTTATTTATTTATTTGATACTAAAGATTGAACCAATGAGCATTAGACCTCTGAGCTACATCCCCAGCCCTATTTTTATTTTATTTTTTTATGTGAAACAGGGTCTCATTAAGTGCCCATGTGCTGGCCGTGAACCTGTGGTCCTCCTGTTTCAGACTCCCAAGTACTGGGATTATAGCTTGAGCCACAACCTGTGGCATTAGTTAGAATTCTGCATAGGACATTTGTCTCTTTCTTCATTGGCAATACTGTGTTATTTTGTTGTTCTAAAATTGTTCCAGCTTCAGTCTTTCCAATTGGCCCCTCTGTTGCTTTGATATAATATCATTATTGCGTTTTTTGAGCACTTTCCTACCTTCTGGCACTATACCATGTCCTAGATCCATCCTGTCTATGTGCTTTCTCAGGCTTCTAATCATCCATTTCTTCAAGGAATCCTGTTCTTTTCTACAAGACAGTGAGATTAGAAACCAAATCTGGGTGGGAGGTTTGCTTGTGGCTGTCAGAATGTTCTGAGGCTATCTCAACTGACAATGCAAGGGAATATGTGCATGTATGTTAGTTAATTCATTACATACACATATCTCTTAGTAGTTTTTCTTTCACTCCTTCTTCCTCTCTCATACTAAGCGTGAGTTCATACTGACGTCTTCAATTCAAGTTCCTTTCCACGTGGATTATTTCAGCTTTCTCTTCCTGCTCAGCTCTGTCCCCCACTTCAACAGTGAGAAACCTGACACCCACTCATCCTCTTGCTATTATGGTTCAGTTCCAATATACATGCATATTGTTCCACATTTTCATAGGGAGAAACTTTATCTACTATAGTGTTTTTACACAGTCTTGTTTGCCATATGTATTCCACTCATTTCCAGAGATAGTTAGGTTAGTATTTTTGTTTCTTTTCCTTTACCTTCTTCAGAGAGGTTGTTTCATGAATTTTTAATGTAGTTATATTATTTTGATATCATAAAGTTAGATTATTTTGATATTCCAACTTGGGATTCCCCAATTGCCTAATTTTTTTAAAAAATTCAAATACACTAAGACTCACTCTTTTGCTATAATTCAAAGAGTTTTGACAAATGTATCATATTGTGTATCCACCATTTTAGTGCCAAACAAAATAGTTTCACTACGACTATGTTGGATGGTGAGACTATGATTAGCCTTATAAGGAAAGTCAATCTCTATTTCATTTTGTTATTTCTACCAGCAATGGATGAGGATGCAATGGCCATTGGTATTGTTAGTATTTTGGATTTTACTCATTTAGCTATAGGTATGCATTAATGTTTTGTTGTTTTAATTTGCATTTCCCTGTTGAAAAAAAGATGTCGAGCATCTTTTTATATGATTATCGACCACCTGTGTATCTTCTGTGGTAAAGTGTCAATTCAGATCTTTCACCCATTTTTAATTGCGTTATTTGCTTTCTTTCTTTCTTTTTGTCCTGCAGTACTGGGGCTTGAACTCAAAGGCTCCGAGCTATACCCCCAGCCCTATTTTTTATTCTTTATTTTGAAACAGGTTCTCACTAAGTTGCAGAGTGCCTCACTAAGTAGCTGAGGCTGGCTGCGAACCTGTATCCTCCAGTCTCAGCCTCCCAAATGCTGGGATTACAAGCGTGCGCCACCACACTCGGCTATTTGCTTTCTTAATATTGAATTTGAAGAGGTTTTTGTATATTTTGGTTATAAGTTCTTTATCAGACATGTGTTTAGCAAATATTTTTCTATCAATCTGGCTTTTTTAAAAATTTTGTTAACACTGCATTCACAGAGCAAAATTTTAAAATTGTAATAAAATCTAAAATCATAAAAAGTCAAATAATAAAACCTAATTTTAGTAAAATATAACATTAATTTTTTCTTTCATAGGTTATGCTTTTGGTATTGTATTTACAAACTCATCACCAAACCAAATTTCATGTACATTTTCTTCTATGTGCTCTAATAGAAGTTGCTAACTTTTATTTTATATTTAGTCTTATTAAAGTCTTAACTTGCTACAATGTATTATTTTTAGGTACCTGAGCTTATAAGAAATGGTAGTTTATTTGACAAAGCATATTTATGTGTCATTAGAATGTACCAGCAACTCCCCCTCCCAATATATTGGGAGTATAGCAGAAAAGAAAAGATTAGCTCAATACGAAGATATTCAGAAAGATCTTGTTTCTAATATGGCTTTAGGAACTGTGCTACAGTAGCTTTTAATTAATTCTTATAATCTTCACATACTAACTAAACTTTATATAAAATCAAAAAATAGAAGCTGGGCATGGTGGCATATGCCTATAATCTTAGAACTTGGGAGGGTGAAACAGGAGGATCACAGGTTTGAGAACAGCCTCCACAACTTAGCAAGACCCTGGGTGGGGGGGATGTGGTTCAGGGGTAGAATGCCCCTGGGTTTAGTCCCTAGTACCAAATAAATAAATAAAAACCCACATACAAGTCCTGAATTTTTCACCTATGCTGGGGATTGACGGAAGAGTGGAGATAAAAATGAGTGCAGCCATAGGGTTGCAAGGAGAAAGTATCTAAGAGGCACAGCAGATTTCACTGTGATTTTATTCCCAGTGCAATTATTACAGCCCTAAACCTCAATCTAAACTTCCCTCTTACAACGATATTCTTTCACAGTCACACCAGTTATATGGCATTTATTTCCTTTTGTCCTCCTTTGTTTAAAAAGAGTCACCTAAGTCTATCAGCTTTATTCTAAATACTACTTTGGCCACATCTCATAAATTTTTGTAAGTACTATTCTTATTGTTCTTAATGTCTACTTTTTTTTGTAATTGCAGTGTGAATTTTCTCCTTGACTCAATAATGAGTTCTTTCCACTCAAAGTATACTATATATTTTATGTTTTTGTAAGTTTATTGGTGCATGATCTTTTTTATTATTTCAGCTTTATTTTGTTAGTATTGGAAATAAAAGTATATTCTATAGTTGTATGGTATAAACTTTGATTTACATTTTTATCAGCCTGTCAAAAAGAGAAAGATATATGAAAGCATCATTTTAATGTTGTACTTCTGTCCCTTTCTCCTAATTTATAGCACATTTCACTCTTCGTATTTTGATATAATGTTATCTGATGCATAAAATTTTATGACAGTTTTATGTTCATTGTGAAGTATACTTTCATATAGGACATCTTTGTCTTGTTTAATATCTCTGCTTTAATTTCTATCACATTTTTTATTAGTGTTGGGATTATTTCTTCTTGCATTTACCCGATATATTTGCCCACTTTTTAAGCATTTACTATATTTTCTCTTTATTAATTTTTTTTATCAAGTGATTCTTCAGAAAATGCCATAGACATATATTTCTCTTCTTTATCTATATAATCTAAAGATATTACATTATAATGTAGGAGATTTTTCTGCTTGCATTTATAGCCTTATTTGACCATATTTTGTGACATATCTTATTTTGTGATTTCTCCTAATATTCTTTCTTTATCTTTCCTTCTTTCTCTTTTGTACTGTTTCTTTCCTCTTTCATTAAGTCTTGTACTTTATGACTATGTTTTATTTTATTTTAATTACTTTTTATTTTAAATTTTATATGCTTTTACTGGTGCATATAGTCTCACATCATAATGTAAATCATATTGACAGTGACACATGCACGCAGCACTTGGTGCCCCCCCATCACTTCCTCCCCATCTCTCCCCTTCCTCATAACAGAGTACTGAGATTGACATTGGCATTTTCACATATCTGGGTAGTCAGTGGTAGTAGTTCCTTCAATGAACCTCACTCTTCCTCTCCTCTTCCCTTAGGCCACCTCCCTGGCTCCATTGTTTCTCCTTCATTATCTGGAATCCCTCTGGTATCCCCATTACTCTCTAGCTTCTACATATTAGAGAATACCTTTCACTTTCTGCTACTGGCTAATCTCACTTTACTTAATGTTCTCCAGGTCCTTCCATTTTCTTGCAAATGACATAATTTTGTTCTTTATTGCTGAGTAGAATTCCATTGTGTGGATATTCCATAATTCTGTAATATACTCATCTGTCGATGGACACCTAATTGGTCTCATAATTTGGCTATTGTGAATTGTGCTGCTATGAACATGTGTATGTATATATTACTGTAGTTCTCTGGTTTCAGCCCCTTTGGAAAGATACCCAGGAGTGGTATAACCCGATTATATGGTGGATCCATTCCCAGTTTTTTGATGAATCTCCACACTAATTTCCATAGCAGCTGAACTAATTTACAATCCTACCAACAGTGTAGAAGAGTTCCAATTTTCCCACATCCTCACCAACATTTATTATTTTCTGACTTCTTGATGATTGTCTTTCTGATTGGAGTTAGATGGAATCTCAGTGTAGTTTTGATTTTCATCTCCTTGATTGCTAATGATGTTGAACACTTTTTCATGTATTTATTTCCCTTTTGTACCTCTTCTTTTGTGAAGTGCCTATTCAATTCAACTGCCCATTTCTTGAGGGTTATTTGGGGTTTTTTTGTTTTTTGTTTTTTGGGGTTTTTTTAGTGTAAAGTCTTAAGTTCTTTGTATATTCTAGATATTAGTCCTCTATCAGAGGGATAATTGGCAAAGATCTTCTCCCATCCTGTAGGCTTTCTCTTTAGACTCTTGGTGATTTCCTTTGATGAGCAGAAACTTTTAATTTAATGTCATCCCATTTACTAATTCTGGTTTTAATTTCCTGAACTTTAGGGGTCTTGTTGAGGAAGTTTCTACTTGTGCTTGTATGTTGGAGTATTGGACCTACACCCTCCTCTAGTAGCTTCAAAGTCTCTGGTCTAACTTCTAGGTCTTTGATCCATCTCAAGTCGACTCCTGTGCAGGGCGAGTGGTAACCTCAAAACCAATAAAATACCAGAAATAAACCTAGCCAAGGAGATAAGAGACCTCTACAATGAACATTATAAGCCACTAAAGAAAGAAATTGAAGAAGATCTTAGAAGATGAAAAGATCTCTCTTGCTCTTGGATAGGCAGAATAAATATTATCAAGATGGGCATTCTACTAAAAGTGATCTACAGAGTCAATGCAATTCCTATCAAAATACCAATGTCATTTTTCACAGACCTAGAAAAATCAGTCATAAATTTCATATGGAGAAACAAAAGACCCAGAATAGCCAAAGAAAGCAATTCTCAGCAATAAGAAATATGCAGGAGACATCACAATTTCTGACTTCAAATTATATTACAGAGCTATAGTAATAAAAACATCATAGTATTGGCACAAAAACAGACACATAAACCAATGGAACAGAATAGAAGATGCAGAAACAAATACACACACTTATAGCCAATTGATTTTTGACAAAGGTGTCAGACACATATATTGGAGAAAAGACAACCTTTTCAACAAATGGTATTGGGAAAATTGGTTATCCAGTTGTAGAAAATAACTATATTTTAATGCCTTCGCTTTATGGCTATATTTTTTACTTTGACCTTCACTTATATTTCAGAAGGGATTTATCATATGCTTTAATCCATAATTGTTATTTTACTTTCAGATCTTCTAACCCAGAGATGGCCAATGTGTGAGGTCATTCTCTCCTTTCCCCAAGAAGGTAATAAATGGGTCAGAGCAGTTTCACATTGAGCTTGGATTTGACCTCAACAAAACCCTCAGGCAGTCACCACCAATTAACAACAATTAGAACATTAGCTGAAATACACTTGCCATCCTTGCTTTTTCCTACTTAACTAGTTGAACTAGTGGTTCCCAAAAGTTGCTACACATTGGAAGTAGCAGAGGGATTTAGAGTTGCATTTCATGCTAATTGAGATTGTTACAGGGGAGGGGGAGTCAAACATCAGTGTTTCATAAAAATCTTCAGCTGAGCCGGGCGTGGTGGCGCACGCTTGTAATCCCAGCATTTGGGAGGCTGAGGCAGGAGGATCCGGGTTCGCAGCCAGCCTCAGCTACCTAGTGAGGCACTCCGCAACTTAGTGAGACCCTGTTTCAAAATAAAGAGTAAAAAAAATAGGGCTGGGGCTGTAGCTCAGAGGTAGAATGCCCCTGAGTTCAATCCCCAGTACCGCAAAAAAAAAAAAAAAAAAAAAAAAAAAAAAAAAAAAAAAAAAAAAAAAAAAAAAAAAACCTCCAGCTGATTCCAATGCACAACGAAATTTGACAAGTACTATGTTTAAGCACAGTTTTAAGTCGTGCATAGACTCAGAAGTTTAAACTTTCTTCTCTCCCCACTTCTCTGTGTTGTTGGTGTAAATAAAATGTAATCTCTCTCTCCACCTACCTTCTCTCTCTCTCTCTCAATTCTCCTTCTCCCTCTTTATTCTCTTCCCTTGCTCCCTTTCTATTTTCCTTCCAACCATTACATGTTTTTAATCTGGAAATAAGTTTTAAAATTGGCAACCACTTTTATAACCACATTTACCAAAATCAATGTGGGTATCTCTGAATTCTAAATGTTTTAGCGCATACATCCAGTTCTTTTTATACAATTATCTTCACATTTTGAAACCTCTAAAATTCCTCTCTATCAAGCATTACAGTTGCAGTTTCAAAAAAAATTTAAGATGTCCACATGAATGATGTGTTATACATTTGAGACACTTTCTTCTGTTGCCTTCTCACACAAAACTTGGCTAGGTACAGAATTTTTAGATATGAATTATTTCTCTTTAGAATTCTATGGACATTACTGCATTGTCTTCAGTAATGTCAAGTCACAGAAAAGATGCATAAGGCCAGACTTATTTGTATTCAGATATATTTGACAAGGGGCTCACAAATTTCTTTCCTCATTCCTTTAATTCCCAAAGTTGGCCAGGATGTGCCTTTATTTGGGTATTTTAAAATCCACTTTGCTTGGATGCAGTAGTATATTCAATCTGCAATTAGAGATCATTTTTCAACTCTTGAAGGCTGTTTCCTTCTTAGCTTTGGGTTTTCTTCACTTCCATTTATACTGATCACCCTTTTGAGAACAAGGATCTGTGTTTGTTCTCAGTTATGTACCTTCCATTTCTATCCTATGCCTGTTATTTAAATCTCTCTGAGTTTGCTTCTGCAATCCAGGAAAGCATTTCAAGTTTACATTCCATATGGCCAATTCAGTTTCACAGCATTATTTAGATTTTTGCCACTACTCATGTGAATTCCATTTTCCCATTGCGTTTTATCCCAAATGCACTTTTATTTTTGTTGTTGTTTTGCTTCTTTGTTCCATTTTTAGAGCATCATGCTTTTTCTTGTTTCACATATGCAAATCCTTTGGATTTTGCAAGATATTAATTATAGTTTACTCTTTCATGTTATCCTTGCAAGTTGTCTTTTTCTTCTAGTTTCCCTTTTCTCTCTTGTTTTCTCCCCTTTTCTTTCACAGTTGGTGCTTTTCTTGGATTTATGGAAAATCTTGATTGTTTGCTCATATTTAAGTGGGTGAGTTTAAAAGGCTGACTGGGAACTCTAAGTGTTTGGATGCAACCAATGTTCTGTGAATCACTGAAAGGCTTTTACTATCCCCATTTGTGGAATTTGGGGGTTTCAGACCATAGAAATCTGTCATATCTTCTTGAGAAGACTCATCTCTCTCTTTCCTGGACAGTGAAGGCCTGCATTCCTGGCACCAATGGGAGAAGGGAACTGAAGCTCAGTAGTAAGCATGCAGACATGTGCTTCATCCTCGTGCTTTTGGTACAGAGGCTGAGGGGTCTCACTGCTGACCCTAAGCCTGAAGATTCCTCTTACCCTGTCTGCAACATAAGCCTCTAGGTTTCTCTGGGCAAGAAGACACAATATTGAGTGGCAGTATGAGGAAAAGGGTGGGAGGCAGTTATAGAGAACTAATTGCTTCTAATTTTTCTATTTCCTCCCTACTATTTTGTCCTGCCTTCTTTCCTTCAACTTATCTACTGGAAAAACTAGTGCTACTAATTTCTGAATCTCTTTTGACCTAAATTGCATTGATCCTCAGCTTTCCTCATCTACATTTTAAGATTTGGCTTTCTCAAGTTTGTTAACTCACTTTCCATATATCTGTCTGTTTTCCAGTTTCAAATTTTTGCCACTATTTTCTCTTTTTCCATTTCTCTAACCATGGGGGGGGTTCTATATTTTTTAAAATAACAGCTTTCTATTGTACTTTTATGAGCACTTTTGGAGATGTAAGTTAGGTGTGCTTGTTTAGGGATCCATTTTTACTCAAAAGTCCCATTAGCTTATCTTTTGGGTTCAATGCCAATTTCACCTTTTTCAATATTTTGGGTTCCTTATTAGCTTCTGATTTTTAATCTCATCTTTAACCTCAGCTTTCTCTCCTCCTAAGCTGATTCATAGTGGCCTGTATTCTTGCATTCTTTCAAAGATTCCCAATGATTTTCTGCTATTATCTTCTGAATCTTATGATAGATCATTTTCAGAGATGAGCTTCTTCTTTAAGTCATGTTTCTGTTTCTTTATGCTGCAGTATTTTTTGTGTCTCCTTTGTGTTTATAATATCCTTACTCAAGGATCCAGACTTGTCATTTGTCAATAGACAAGCTGTGTGAGTTAGTCTTTCTGTATGATGGTTGAACTCCTTGCTCTGATCTCCAATGAAAGGCAAGGTTGACATGAACAGCTCCAGTCAGCTCTACCAAGATACCATTTCTTCTATCACCCACTGCCTGGTTCTCTGGTATTGAAATGGGCTCAGTGCTGGAAAAATAAGAGATTGTACTGCTACAATTAATGTTTCCTCTGCGTATGCCATCCTATAGACTGTACTTTTAAGATTTTAAGACCCCCCCCACTCCCAGCTCCTGTTTTCCAGGCTCCTTCTCCTTTTACCTCTTGTCCATTCATCTCACAAATACAGTTATTTGCAAGAGTTCCCATTTATAAACTGAATATAAGCCGGGCATGGTGGCACACACTTGTAATCCCAGTACTTGGGAGGCTTAGACAGGAAGATCACAGGTTTGCAGTCAGCCTCAGCAACTTAGTGAGGCCCTCTCCAACTTAGTGAGACTCTGTTTCAAAATAAAAAATAAAAGGGGTGGGAGTGTAGCTCAGAGGTAGAATGCCTATGGGTTCAATCCCCTATACCACAAAACAATAACAACAAACTGGATATAGAAGGATCAGGCAGGGAAGAGGGGAAAGGCCAACAGGACTCTTTCTCATTTCACAGAATAATACCACATAGTAATGGTATAACAGATGTCTGCTTTATGGAACTGGGCCACAAAAACATCTTTCTCATGTTATAGCAGCATAATTTACAATAGCCAAATCATGGAAGTGGCCTAAGTGTCCATCAACAGATGAATGGATTACAAAATTATGGAATGTACACACAATGGAATTCTACTCAGAGGTAAAGAAGGACAAAATTATGTCATTTGCAGGAAAATGGATGGACCTGGAGAGCATTATGTTAAGTAAGATTAGCCAGTCACAAATTGAAGGATCATGTGATTTCTCCTGTATGTGGAAGATAGGGAGTAATTGGGATAGAAGAGGTACTTAGATAAGGGAGGAGAAAACCCCAGGGAGCGATGGAGGGGGTCTAGGGAAGGGAGAATCAATGAAGGAAGCACTCCTATCAATGTTATATACATATATGAAATTATCAATGCCATTCTCAATATCATGTACTACAGGGGAGAAAGGGAATGAGGAGTGATCCAGGAGGAAGCTCACCAAGTGCTATGTGCATGTATGTCCCTCTGGTGTGAAGCTACAATACACCAATAGAAGTATATTAAGCAAATATAAGTCCTCTCTATGAAACCAGAGGAGATATTTCTCATCCAGCTCTACTTCCTTGTAATTTGCCTCAATTTTTATCCCTGGATTCTGCCATGATTGTTTTTGCCCATTGTGAATTTAGGACTCAATTTGAGTTTGGGGCTCAAAATTGGGCTTCCCAACCTAGGTCTTGGTCTAGCACTCATCCCTTCTGCCCTCAGGATGATGACACATCTCTCAAGGAATGTTTTCTTACAACCATGTCCAAAGGCAAGAAAGGAAGTCTCACTACCAACATCTCTTTTTACCAGAAGAAGAAAGAAAAATGAAAAATGCTAATCAGGAGTTTCCCAGCATTCTTATCCTTGGTAATGATTAGGTCACATGTTGAAGAGTCTGTAAGAGCCAATATCTAGCATTATTTTTTTTTTTTAACTCCTGGTGCATGTATATCTGGTGGTGGAGGAGGTGTTTGTGGCAAGGAATGGCTGTTACATATGAAACTAATAGGCTTTGTTACTAGCCTATGGAAATCCTTATAAGTACTATATGTATTAGACACTGACTAGAACAAATAAAAGTCCTTTTATATGAGAAAGATTTGTGTTGTTTACATGCCTGGGATGGCCCTCCTTTTCTTGAGGGTGATCAATATAGACATTGACCATCATAGAATAAATCAATCTTGTTTCTGGCTTTATGAAGCCATCAAGAAGTTCCAAGACAAATTTATGGCCTCTCTTTGATAAGTTTTATTTTCCCATGATCTCTATTTTCTAAACTTCTTCCTTCTAGCATTGTTTAAACTTCTCCACCCTTAATTTTCCCCAAATCCTTCTCTCATAATCCAATTTTATTTCATTTTGACCTATGATATGTATTTTTGAAAGTATTCTTACATCTTAAATCCTTTTGGAACAAGGCCAAGTCTAAATAACAATTAATTAACTACTGATGTTTTTATAACCTGGTATTAAATTATATTTGAGAATTGGGACTGTGTCTTGCTGATCTTTATATATCCTATGTTTCCTTGTATGTAGTAGCACCCAATAAATGTTAGCAGAATTGAATTGATTCATCCCCAGGGCTATTTGACTCCAGCAACTCTCTAAATGTGGCCTTCCTTTTATTTTCTAAGGGATCTTAGGATTACAGGTATCAACCAGTTGATCTTCCATGCACAGATAACTGGAATCCCCATCCATGTGATTCAGTGTGGGAATTCCTGGGCCAGTCTGTGATTATTATATCAAACAAATGCTTAGAAGTATTGATCTGATTTGACTAAACAGCAGCCCAGCCAAGCCAGCACACAGCTGCCAGAGTCACACTGGGCCACAACAGCTGGAGACAGACGTAGGAAACCAGAAATTATTCAGTTGCAGCCCCTCCAAACCATGTTTGACATGCTATTTATCTTCTCCTACTGAAACTCTCTCTTTCCAAATAAATGGGGGTGGGTGATAGCTCGGGGGTTGTTTACCTTCTATTGAACAAACAAGTCTGAATTAGGAATTAGAATCAGTGAGTCTAAAATGATGAACACGCTTACCCTGGCATTACTTAGAAAATGGGAAAAATAAATTAGATTACTACTTGGAAGGACTCATTGGTTTGGAGAGCAGCAGGAACTTAATTGCAGGTCTAAAGCAGCAGAGCCTCTGCTTTTCTGCAGTACAAGCTAGGACCTTCCTCAGGGCAACAGGCAGAAAGCAGATCCCTCCAAGGGGGCAGCGATTTACTGCAAGCCAGGAGAGGCAGAGAGCAGGATGGGACCTGCTAGTGCACTCTAATGACAGGGTGATATCACGTTTTCATGGGCGCTGGTATTATTACCTGGCATCTTGTTTAACACATTTACTGTCTTGGAAAGCTCCAGGGCACATCTTTTTGTTCCATGGGATATGTTAGGAGAGCGTAGTGGGAGAGCTTATGAAGTAAATGTAAGGGGTTTTATTTCTTAGGCAGAGTAAACAGGATGCTTCACTCCATCAACAGCTGTCCTTGATGTGGTATGTTCTTTCAGAAAAACGCATAACAATATAATGCAGTTTGCTTGAAATTCTAATTAAAATGAGGTACTTGTCTCCTGCCTCAGCCAAATGAAATTATGGAACAAGACTCAGAAGTGGCAAGGACTCATTTAAACAGTGCAACTAACCTGCAAATCAGAGTCCCTAAGCAACAAAGTCAGCTTTCAGAATTATGGGACTTGGGGTGGCCATTGTTCTAGGCAACCACTAAGTGTGTGTGTGTGTGTGTGTGTGTGTGTGTGTGTGTGTGTGTGTGTGTGTATTGCGTATTATGTGTGTTTATACACATGCACAATTGCTTTGTGTGCACATACAGTGGAAAACTAAGGCTTCTAAGTGAGCATTCACATAGAATAGAAATAGAAATAGCACATGTGTTAGTATTGATGTACAATATAAAACACTAGAAGCTTCTTAAAATGCCAGCCTCTAGTTGCATGGCAGAGGCTGACCTTTTAGGTAAAACCACCATATAATTAGGTCCATCTGTTGCTTCCAAAATGACTGCCTTCACTGAGGCTTAAGGTCCACCAGTTGCAAGTTGCCTCATCAATAAAATCCTCATGTATTAATAATGAATTTCCATATAGTTCTCTGTGACCTTGGTATATTCTAAAAACCAAATTATATAAGAACTCACAAAGCAGAAAGAGTGTAGGAATCCATGGTCAGCCCATACTAGAATGAGTTTGATACCATTCCTACCATTCCCACAGGAGGAAGCGCATTCAAGAGGGTTAAGTAGCCTTCTCAAGATCATGCAGGTAAAAAGTAGCAGATCCAGGATTTTAATACAGGCAGCCTGTTTCAGACCTGAGGTTCTTAAATCCCAATACCAGTAGCTACCTTGTATATAACACTTACTTTGGGTGAGGCCCCAAGTACTTCCTATTTTTGAAACTCAATCCTTACATTGACTTTATTGGCAGATACTGTAATAAACTGTGTTTTCATTGCTGAGATGAATGAAGTATTCAGGCAGAGGTTACTAGCATTTACAAGGTCATATACCTGTTAAATAGTAATATGAAATGAGGCCAGAATCTGTGTTTTCACTACAATGCTATCTTCTCTCCACCATGACATTTAGCAGAATCTCCTAGCACCTCTGCAATAAGTCTCCACAAGCAGCATTTTGTTAGTTTTGAATTTCAGCATAGTTTCTATATCTTTTTTTTATTAAAATCATAAAAGCTTCTCCCTTTTTATAAATAAAGGAGCTTTCCATAAGTATCCCTTTCTATCTGCCTCTGCTTCTCTTTTGTGGATGTCAGCTGGCAGCTGAGAAGAAGAACAAAATAGGTGAGATCGATGTAGGGCAATGGGGATACTACTGGACATAAAGACTTGGGAGCTACCCCTCACTTATAAGTCCCAGATGGTTTTTCAGCACTAAATGAATGGTCCAGCCTTAGCTATTACTTAGGCTGAAATAACAAATATTTCTAAGTTTGAGTGGTCAGTTTTGCTATAACAGTCAAAAGCTGTTGAAGCAAATTAAAAATAAAAATGGTCTTAGATCTCCAGTAAAGGAAGGTCAGTTGGTGCCTGCAACCACACCATATACAAAGCCAAGACGATGAGGAAGAGCTAATGGTATACACAAACTCGACCCCAGAGGCCATGGGAGGGGGCACAGAAAAAGACAGAGGACAATGTGATAAATTAGATTGGACATCTACATCAGTGTGTGCTCAAGGAATGCCAGTTCATCTTAATTTTAACCTGGAAAAAATATATCTAATAAAACATGTCTTTGCATGAACCTCTGCATCATAAAAAGTATTCAGAAGTAAGCTAGGAATGTCATCTCTGCTGTGTACTTCTTGAGTGTGAATTGTAAATGTAGATCAAAGGTTGGTGAAGCAAATATAATTAGTGGCTTTTCATGGTTTTAATAAAGAAATAGAAACACTGATGAAATTCAAAACCAACAAAATGCAGCTTCTATATGAATATATAGAAAAATCCACACACTAATATGTGTATGAATATATATATACATGCATACACAAGAACACAAACGCACACACACACTCATATATTCATTTGAACATTTTTCTTCTCAGAACATCACTTCTCTGTCTAGAAACTGTTGATTATTGTATTTCTTCTCTCAAGTTGTAGAATTCAGGTCACGTCTGGACTCATTAATAATAACTAGGGCTTATCAGGCACCTACTATGTGCCAAGTGCTTTTAAGATGTTATCATGCTTATCCTCCCAACAACCTTCAAGGATCAGTAATATTATCCTTATTTTCTGGACAAGAAAACTGAAACTCAGCGAGGTTAAGTAACTTGCCCAGGGAGCTAAGTGTCAGAACTATGTAGGATGTAAACTCAAGGCTGCTTGATTCCAAAGCATCGAGCCTACTGTCTACAGAAGAACCTACTCCCTACTTGGAAGAGTGCTGTCCTATGAACCTGCTAAACCAGTGGGGATACAGCATTACGACTGGGGGTCCTCATGGAAGACAAGTGGCCAAAGCTATGAATTGTAAAAGCAATTTTTTTCTGGAAGTGCATCCTACAGATACATTGGCACATGGGCTCCAGAATGTTCTAACTTGTTTGAAATAGAAAAATAAAAACATAAAATCATGACAATAGAATGATATGTAAATATACTATAACTCATCTTTTTTTATTTAGTTAGTTTGGGTGTTGAGAATTGAACCCAGGGGCATTGTACCTCCAGGCTACACCCCCAGCCCTTTTTGTTTTTTAATTTTTGAAACAGGGTCTTGCTAAATTTCTGAGGGCCTCACAGAATAACTGAGGCTGGCCTGGAACCTGCGATGCTCCTGTCTTAGCCTCCCAAGTACAGGCATGTGATACCGCATCTGGCTGATTTATCTTTAACATGAAACAGTGGGCAGCTGTTAAAGAGAATGAAGGGTTGTGGGTGTAGCTCAGTGGTAGAGTGTTTACCTAGCATGCACACAAGGCCCAGGGTTCCAGCCATGGTGGGGGAGGAGAATGAGAATATGAGGTGGTGACCATATATACACACATACATATAATATAAATTTAATAGTTTAATATATCTTTAATTAGATAGATGGATGATGGATGCAGGAAAAAAAAAACTTTAAAGTGAGTTGCAGAACAATATTATGGTATGAGCCCATGGATATTTGTTAAAAATATATACACAAATACATGTGTGTTATGAAATCATAGGAAAAGAAGCAAAAGAGGGCATCTCTTTTCCTGGAATGGATGTGAGAGTCCAGAAAGAATGGAGGTGGGGAAAGGTCAGGAGAATGAAGGACAGCTTTCAAATTTTGCTTGATAACTTTATATAAGTGTTTGGATCTTGCGTAGTGAGAGAGGACTCATTACTTAGGTAATTTAAAAAGAAGCAATGTGAATACTTTAGCAACTACAGTCATCTGACAAAAGTGTGCTTATATTTTCAGTTTTCTCGTTTAGGAATCTGTTGAAGCCTCTCCATCCTTCCCCCTCCCCGTGCAACTTTTAGCCAATTTCTGCAATTTAAGCATACTCCGACAATAATAATAAAATAATAATAATTTTAGATAGGAGTATTTCCTCTATTCTGTGATGTGTTGTAATAAAAGAATGACATCAAAAATCAATAACAAAAATCAGCAATTTTAGGTCTCCTCTTCAGTAATTCCACAAAGTAAATGTGCCATTTGGGAACATTATATTGCTAACTCCAGTGAGGCAAGAGCAAGTGGGGAACTAATGACCTCTATTTGGGGACTTCAGTGTGAAAGTACTGAAAATTCACTAGAGACTGTCAAAGTATCCATCCACTCTCTCAGGAGTCTCAAACCAAAGAGGGGTTAGCAAGCAGAATGACTTTTCCAGAAGAAGTACCATGCCTTAGAAACCCCTCCCTGGGCACTCACAGAATCCATTGCCAGGGATACTTAG
The DNA here is from genome assembly GCA_004027655.1 of Graphiurus murinus. Taxonomy (NCBI): domain Eukaryota; kingdom Metazoa; phylum Chordata; class Mammalia; order Rodentia; family Gliridae; genus Graphiurus; species Graphiurus murinus. Next base: position 34,644 of record PVLC010008463.1, on the reverse strand, counting down.
TGTTAAGAAAGACTTTTCTGATGGTTTTGCCTTTATGCCAAGGGAAATGTACTATGTGGGCTAGTCCCCATCACCCTAGTCATCCTTGAAAGCTGGTTTTAGAACTATCATCTGTGTAAGATTGGAAGGTCACGGGACACAAAGACAGCTAGCTGTACTGTGTCGCAATCACCACACAAAGGGGAAATGTGACTTATGTGACTTTTTCTAGCTACATAAACAACTAATGTTGGATCTGTTATAGCGCTACCCAAGTGACAATCCAAATTGACTAAAAGATAGCTGAAATTATCAGGCAGCCCGGGCCACAGTCTCATTATTTTGATAGTGCAAAACATGGCCTTTAACAACACATTGTCATTGTCATATTTGTCTCAGGAACATCAGATGATGATGGCTATTAGTTTGTATTTTTGAAAATATGTCTGGCTATCTGACAAAGTTTACATACAAATTAAAATAATAACGAGAATTCAGGACTGTGGCTTGTCCTGCGATTGTCCAGGGTGATATCATAACCTATGAGGACATTTTCTCCTTTGTTAGTTCCCAAAGCAATGGATAAAAATATCTGAATAGCTCCTTTTGCTTTGAAAATATGAAATCTTTAAACAAACAAATAGAGTGTGCCCTTCCAGACACACTTCCGCAACACATCGAGAAGCTGGTTGGGTTTTTACCTCAGGGATTAAAGACTTACGCATGAATCTCTCACTCTTAACAATTCTAACACATCATGCTTATTACCCCCTAAATTTGGCTTTTGTTTGGTTTGCTAATTATATTTCCTCCTAATCTGCAATTATCAATTTGCCCATCCTGTTTTACTTTATCCTATTATCCATGTAAGTATCATCTATTTAAGATTATTATCTCATGGAGAGTCACCCTCAGCAATATTTTTACATTGCATGCCAGAAGGAGAGTGTTTGAGGAAGGAAGGGGGAGCGGACAGAGAAAACGGAATGGGCAGTGGTCACAGTGGTTCCAAGAGGTGACTGCATGGACATCACCTCACTTTCCTCCTGCCAATCCTGGGGAGGTGGCTCCAGACAATGTAAAAGAAGTAAGGACTGGGGAAGGCGTCTGGCAGATGGTAGGGCATGCCAGGGCCAAGCAGCAGCACCAACTAGAGCGCAAGGCAGGATATCATCAAGGAGCCCTTCAAATGTCGCTGCTGCTATCTGCCAAAGGGACCGGTGCCCTGCCTCTCTTATCTATTTTGTGCAGTGCTCAATGGCATGCCACACACCCGAGGTTTGTTAAAATATATATGATGATGGTAAATACAGATTAAAATAAAACGCCGAGAAGCCAAGCCTATTAACTCACCTTGAGGCCCTTGCTCTGATGGAGAAGCCAGGCAGAACAAATGGCCCTTTAATGCTCCCAGCCAAAAACCCCCAGTGGGAAGACTCTGCGATCAGCATGTGTGGAGGAATTAACTACACACTCCCTTTAATGTTCATCAGCACTGAACGCTGCTAATTTACAGCACTTCAGCACTTCGGGGCCCCTTAGAGTCTTTCCAATTATGCTAGTGGGGAGGTGACTGGCCCGTGGTCCCCATGGTGAGACCGGGAAAGCAGAACCTAGCAGCAGAGTCCTGGGGTTCCAAAGCGCCTGTCCTAATGAATCCACATTGTTCCCTGCGTTCTTAGCGCCCACGACCCCGCGGTGGCCTAGCGTTCCCTCTGCCCTGGTTTCCCGTACCCAACTGGAAAGGAGACTTGGAGCATCCCCACAGCCAACTCCGGGAGCAGAGTGTGTGTAGCCTTATATTCTAGTTAAAAAGCAATAAATCTTAAGTCGGGTAATGAATTCCATTTTGAGCAATTTCATTATGAGCATCTCTTCGAAGAGTCTACAGCACGGGCAGAATGACTGGAAACCCTAGCATAATGTGCTGGCTTTTTTCCCTGTGCCAAATTAACAGTGAAGACCTTTTAAAGGATGCTTCGTTTAGGCTCTCTTATTATCAGAAATATTATACAAGCTGGAACTGGGGCCTGAGTGCAGTCGCACTGCAGAGATAACTCCCACTGTTGGATCGATGGCTGGCAGGAGTCCACCGTTAAAGGAGCTCTGAGCAGCGATGCAGGCTGGTACCCAAGGCACAGTGCACTGTTCTCTGGAGCTGGAGGCCAGAAGAAGGAAAGCAGAGTGGGGGAGGAAGGTCTGGGCAGGTGTAAGTGGCGAGTGGATTTTCTGTGGGACTTCTTTCTATAATAGTCCTGCAAGACCAAATAAGGTATATTGTGCATGATCTCTTATTCATTCTATCTGACATTCAGTTAGCAAATTGTACTTTCTAATCAGGGAGGCTGACACTCTATAGGTTTCCACTGCTCTTCATTACCATCTAAACAAGTTTAAAATGTTCACCCTGAAATTCACCATGTTTCCCAAGCTTTAAATGCACACGTCCATCCCCTGGGGATCATGTGGAACCGCAGTTCTGATCCAACAGCTGGAAGGTGAGGTCTGAGATTCCGCAAGTGTAATAAGCTTCCTGGTGGACCCCACTTGGAGCAGAAAAGCTCCAAAACATTGGTTCTCAAACTTTGACTTGTGTTAGAATCTCCAGAGGGTTTGTTAAAACTCTGGGCCCCATCCCTAAAGTTTCTGACTCAGTAAGTCTGGGATGGGGCCCAAGAATTCGCATTGTCTACAAGTTCCCAGGTGTTGCTGGCCCAGGAAGCACAACTTGAGAATCACTACTCTAGAGTCACGGTGCTCAAGGCTGGCTGCATATAAATATCATTTAATTAAAAGTAAGACGATTTAAAAGGATATGGATCCTTAGATTGAGAACCATTGCTTTAAGTATGGCGTCCAGCATACCATCCATCCAGTGTGTGGGTAGGAAAATAGGACTCAGCTCATTTCCAAATTTGCTCTGTTCTGTCATACTCCCCAACTTTGGTGTACACTGAGTTTTGTCCCTAAGGCAACCTTCTCTATGCACGGCCAAAACCCCATCTGTCTTGCCTGGCTTATTTCAAACCTCACTTCTTTCACTGGGCCTGTCTCAAGTCCTGGGGCAGCTGAACACTCTCTTTCCTTGAGCATTCTCAGTTACACACATCACTCTCCAATCACAGTCATGATTCAGATTCTCGCCTCCCTCATCTTGTCCCTCCTTCCTATTGCCACAGTCCTCTTGGGCAGCTCCTTGTAAAACCTGTGCCCGCACTAGGATTGTTTATGCACCTACCAGCCTTCCCCAAGAGCTTGCAAGTACCTCGTAGGCAGAAACTGGGTCTTGTGCATCCTACTCATCTCTCCCAAAGTGTGGGGGAACATTTTCTTCCCTAGAAGTAAACCCCTCACGTAGGGTCTGTTGAGTTGTTCCGCGTTTGTGCCTCTGTGGCTGTGACATACACATTCTTTCCTGAAACTGCTGCTGGAGTTCTTAACCTTCCTTACTAGATAGAACCATCTCAAAGATAGGATTATACCATGCATCCCTGTATATTCTCTCAGCCCTTCCCCAACTCAGACGCCTCTTTAGGTTCTTGCTACTCAAAATGTGGTCCAGGGACCAACAGCCTTGGTATTATACCTGCAGCTTGTCAGAAATGCAGACTCTCAGCCCCACCCGAATCAGAATACTGAATCAGAATCCACATTGCTTGTTTTTTCTTTGTTTGTTTGTTTGTTTGGTTGGTTGGTTGTTGTTGTTGTTGTTTTTTGTTTTTGTATTGGGGATTGAACCCAGGAACATTCTACCTCTGAATTATACCCCCAGCCCTATTTTATTTATTTTTTTAATTTGGAAACAGGTCCTCACTAAGTTGCTGAGAGTCTCACTAAGTTGCTGAGGCTGGTCACAAACCTTCAATCCTCCTGTCTCAACTTCCCAAATACTGGGATTGCAGGCATGCCCAGAATCCACATTTTAACAAAATCCCAAGTGATATACATACACATTAAAGTTAGAGAAGGGAAAATAGTGAAATAATTAAAACAATGGGTTTTACTCTGAGACATTTATGTTTGGAATCTTGGGCAAGTTATATAAACTCCCTATGCCACAGTTTCTTCATCTATAAAAATAGGAATAATAGTAGTTCTCACTTCGTAGAGATGTGGGAACATTAACTAAAGTAATGTAAGTAAAACTGAACATTAGAAACACTCAATAATATAGTATCAACTATTATTACCCAATTAAAACTGGTTAACTTTAATTGAATTTTAACTGCCACCTAGAATAGTCAAGAAAATGAAACACAATTCTTCATGGATTTCAGAAACATGAAATGTAAAAGGTAATAAATAAAAATATTTAAAACCCTTCAGCAAATGTTAAGGAGCATGTCAAATAATTCTTGCATTGAGCCCTAAGCAAACTGGTGGTTGAAGCCTTTAAAATTACCATCCCCCAGTTTTCTGCTGTGTCACCAGGCTTTCCTCCACTGCGCAATTCTTTCAGGCCGCCTTTATTCTGCTCCACCTAAAGAACAACTTCATATGGTGCATTTTGTTTCTTAGACCCCCAAATCTCCTGTTGCCTTCACAGTTACCTCAGGGGCCATAAAATGCACTCTTTCTTGGCTGAAACGTATGCACACACTGCCCCCTAGGGGATATCCCCTGCCATGACCCTCAAAAATATCCCTTGTGTGTGGCTGACTCGGAAGGGCTGACACCTTGGCTGCCAAGGCCTGTGCAGCTTTCACTACTGCTGAGCCACTCTGAATGTTAATTAATAATAACATGCACCAATTTGGTACTTAACTAGAACTTGCAAAACAATCAATATATATGACATGGGTTTGATTCCCTCAAATGTTAGGAATAAGGGCATATCTATAATGAGAACCTGGAATGAAAATTGACATTTGAAATGCAACCCTAAATACACATTTCTTCTGACCCAAGCATGACACATTCATATCCCATACAGTGTATCCAAAATGTAAGGAATTGGTAGAATGACAGGTTGATATTGAAAATTGATGAAATTCGTTCAACAAGTAATTATTGAGAGACTACAGTGTACCAGGCAGTGTTCCAAACACGTGTGGCCCTCACCAATCAAGGGGGACAGAGATCTTGCTTTCATGGAGTTGACAGTCTAATATCACTGACCATCCATCCACTCTCTCCCTGCTGCCTCCTCAGCTTCCTTCGAGCTTTCACAAACTCTGAGGAGGCATGGACTCTCCTTGAAATAGAAGAAAAGGGCAGCAATTGTGCCCAGCTTGCTCCAAAAGCATCACACATCTTCAGCCCTGTCTCATTCATACCACTTAGTACAAGGATTTCCCCTTCCTTCCTTCTTTTTTCTTTCTTCCTTCCTTCCTTTCTTTCTTCTTTCTTCCTTCCTTTCTTTTCTTTTTGTTCCCTTATTTATTGTAGCATTTTATACTTGTTCCTGTCTGGTTTTTGTCTTTGCTATTCCGGGCAGCACTCAAAGCCTTTTTAAAACATACCAACGGGTTAAGAGAACAGGATCTCACACACCAGTCCCTCAGCCCAACCTTGTCCTCCGTCCTCAACCGGGATTTGCTCCGTATGTCTCCTGTCTCCTATGGCTCCCGCCGGTGCTTCCCTACGTAGCACTTCAATTTTTCTTTTCTTAGATTTGGGTGAATATTTCACAGCTGCTCAAAGTGAGAAATAAATATCCAACATAGAGGTTGCAATGTTGTTACGGAAATGTGCCAGGGAATATAATATTTAATTTGGAGGGAAAAAAATTTTTTTGTGTGGTCTGAGGGCTAAACCCAGGGGCATTCTAGCTCTGAGCTACACCCCGAGTGCTATTTTTTTATTCTTTATTTTTAAACAGGATCTTACTAAGTTGAGGAGGGCCAGGCTGGCGGTGAACCCAGATCCTCCGGTCTCAGCCTCCCAGATACTGGAATTACAAGTGTGTGCCACTGCGCCCAGTGGGAAAAAAGAATTAAAGAACACACACACACACACACACACACACACACACACACACACATATATATATAGACATGCTGTAGTATATCATGGCATCAATCCTTATCTTGGACCTGGAGTGGAGTGTTGGGGTCTTAGCCCGGCCGGAAAGACCCCACCTCTAGATGGCGCCTGGCAGAGTGCCAGAAGTGGCTGCAGGTGGTAACATCCTAGGGCTGCACCATGCCAGAGCGCATGCACCAGCACGCCCGGCTCGTGGGCTGCCCAGGTGAGAGCTGTATGAGGCACCTTGTGGCTCAGGCCCTGTGCGGCTTTAAGAGCCTCCACCTCCTGCGGGAGAGAGAGGTTTTTGGAGAGAGGTTTTGGAGGAGAAGGCGGGCGGTTGCTGGGTGGTTGGTTGCTGGTGGTTGGTGGGTTGCTGGTGGAAGGCTGATTGCTGGAGAGAGGGGTTATTGGGAGTCTGTTGGAAAGGCACTATTTGGAGAGACGGTTTCTGTACTGTAACTGTTACTGCTTGGGTAGTGTCCTTGAACCCAGAGACAGAGAGAGAGAGAGGTATAATAAAGAGAAGTTTGAACCAGCAATGTTCAGTTATCGTCTCCATTGGGGCCTCACAGTTGAGGTTCCAGCTTGGGGGACAATAGTGGAGCAGAGAGAAGAACTGTGAGAATTCTCAGGACACAGAAGCGCTCACCTTGACCCTACTGCAGCATTCTGGAGAATCAAACTGACTTCCAGTTACATAAGACCTCCTAAAGTCACTAAAGGCTGCTGTTCAAAGGGCTCTATTTGAATCCACAAACGGACATGGGGTTCTTTCCTTGTAAAATTTTTCACCGTCCTCATCCTGACCTCCTGAGCTGCCTCCTGATTGTTCATAATCCCCTCCTGGCACTTACTTTGGAGCGACATTGTCCAAGCCCCCATTGCTCTTGGTGCACCTTAGAGATGGCTGGAGTCCCTTTGCCAGTAAGGTTTCTGGGGGGTTCAACATGCAGTGACCACGACGTGTCCTTCCTAATCCTGGAACCCTTCCCTAGGGCCCTTGCTGAGATGGCCAAGCAGATGGTGAGGTGTGAGGGGACACTGTCCAGCCCAGAATGGCTCACATGTGTACACATCTCGGATGATTTGTTAGGTCATGATTTCCTTCTCCTCTTTCAGTGCTCTCTGGAGATTGAGTAAAGGACTAACAATAAAAGACAGTCCTCCACCACACAGTTTTCAGTTCAGTTTCAGTTACTGAGTTTACATGCCCTTTCCACCAACCAACCACTTAGGATCTATTAAGGGAAAACTATGTGTCCTGTTCAAGTGTGTCCCGAGACTTGTCTGTCCTGTTCTCCGCGGGATCTCTGATGACAGAAAAATGCTGGGCACTTGGGAAGGTGCTCAATAAAGAAAAGGGATAGGTACATCTATGGAGCACTGACTGTGTACCAAGCACTATTCATTTTTTATCTAATCGATCTTCCTAACAACCCTCATTGCCTATCTGAGAAACAGGACTTACAGAGCCTAGGTAACTTACTCAAAGTCATACAGCTGTAGAGAGTGACAACAGTATTTAAACCCAAGGAGTTTAACTTTAAGTCTTTATCCACTATGTTGTGCTACTTTCCCTTGGGGTAAGGGTTCCTATTTGAGACCCTCCTGCATCCTCATTTGAGGACCAAAACTGATGACTCATTTCAGTCACTAGGGAATGTTCTGTAATGTAGGCGTTAAGAGCTAAATCGATAATTACTTCTCTTTTCTCCTGTCCTTCCCCATTGGGCTGGAGTTCAGGCATTTCTTCCCAACTTGTTCTACATCAGTCCAGCCCATCAGGATCTCTTTCCACTGCCCCAAGGCAAATGCCAAATTTCAGCTGTGGCTTCATAGCTCAAGACAGAATAAAAACCTTGCAGCACACTGAGTGCCCCAGGAACCAGCAGCAAGGACAGTGCCACAACCCAGTACTTAAAGTGCCTGTCAACGGTTTCCTAACAAATGGCTTATTTAGACTCTCCCTCCTACAGGTCAACTGCTGTGTGTCCACCGAGGCTGCTAAAGGCCACACTCCTGCACTCTCTTTCCTGTTCTGGAAAATGACACTGAAACGATAATGAGCCTGGAGGAAGCCAAGCAGACAGGAAACAAACCCGCTCGGGTACGTGTGCTTGCGGAAGAGTTCTGGAAGACCATTCCCTCCCGGGGGAAAACGCTTAGTTGATACAGTCGTGACTTCATGATCTCATTGGCAGGGAAGCCAGGTGGGGACTGATTTAAAAATGAACTTTAGGCTGAGACGACAGGTAGGGTGTGGCTCGAAAGTCTACTTTGACGAGGGCCAGTGGTGATGTAAGAGGAGCCCTGGCCAGGATTTCCTGAAGCAAGGGCAGAATTGGTGAACCTTATTTTTAGATGGGATTGATATTTTTAGTGAAAGTTCCCCCAGCGCTTCCATTTTTGGATGTTGTGGAGGGAGAAGGGATGGTTTCCTGGAGTTAGTCATTTCCCCTGGCTGGTAAAGAGATTTAGCGGTGCTCCTAAGTCACGGGAAGTGCCTGGCGATGGTAAACACTGCTGACATAATGGGAACTCACACTGCCGATGTGTCAGCACACACATATTCCTTCCTGGCCCGTGGGCCAGGTGAGCAGGGGATGCTTCCTGTTTTCGGCTCTCGGAGGACCTTTCCACTTCCGGGAGCTGCTCTGGAGAATACATCGTAAGAACTGCTGGGGTAAGCAGCCAAGGCTGCAGACACCAGACAGTGATTTAGTGGCAAGAATTGTCGAATGCGCCCAGGCAGCTTGGGAACTGCTGAGTCATCTTACCCTCCCCTCCGTGAGGAGTGCGAGGAGGCCAAGCGAGTTTGGTTCCAATACCATAAAGCAATCCTCAGCTGAAACTTGCTTGCTTGCCAGAGATGCCCTTAAGTGTCTGGATTACATCCATTCCTAAGTACATTTGGCCCGTCCCATCGATTTTACCTCTGAAATCTCTTGTGAGTCTGGTTTCTCCGTTCTGACTCTGCCATGTTGATGATGTCCGTCATCTCTAGTATGGATTAGTAAGCCCTCCGCTCTCCCTGACAGCCATCTCTCCCACGTGGATCCTTCTCCACCATGCTGGTGGTCCATGCAGTCTTGAAAAACTCACCGCAACCTTGTTGCCATTTTCCTTCCCCTTTGTCCATAGTAGACATTGCTAATTGGTCATGGCCTTTTAAATGCTAAGCCCCGACATAAGTGACCACAGGATCTTCCACAACCTGTCCTTCAGCTCTGAGGACTGATCAGTGGGAACTGGCATTGACATAAAGTCAGTTCGCCATCTTGGTGCTTCCTTTATCTCCCTAAACACTAAATATGATTGTGTTTCTTCTCTGATGGGAGACTTCCTCTGTCTCTTTAGTGCCTTCAAGATTAACTCCAAACTTTTTGGGAGGTGACAGGACCTTTCACAATCTCCCTTCTCCGTTCTTGTAAGTGTGGGTGTGGACTATAGATGTACCTGTACATCCTCCACCTTCTTGCCTCCCCTTCCTCAAATTCCGCTTTTCCCCTATACCCAAGCTTTGGGGAACTTTTTATTATTTCACCAAATACACTTTGTTTTTGTGTAACCCTTCACTTTACACAGAGTGTTCTTGCTTCATTCATCTTTTCAAAGCTTCAATATTTCCATTCTGTTATGTTTCCATGATTCCACTGGGCAAAAATCAGATTCCCCTCTTCTGTGTTCTCATGGGCTTTGCTTTCAACTCTACTAGAACAATGTCATCATGCTGCATATGTGTCATGATATATGGTGGTTATTACAATAATTGTATGTGTCATAACTATGGTCCTGCATCTGCTCATTAATTCACCACATTTTAATGCCTTCTATGTGCTGTGTTACTAATAGATAAATTAATTCACAGAATAGATGTGCAGTGAACATTTATTGAGTGAATAAATGGTACTTCCTTGCTCATCTAAGACAACTTTAACTTCTGTATCTCTAGCGTAGCTTCTCCAAAATCATAGGACTCTGGGCAAGATTTTTTCAAGTCTTATTGAAACTTATAAGTATTTTTAAAATTGCTTTTTACAAATATCAATCAGATAAATAATTTTACATGAATGCATATGTAACTTCATGATTTTAGTCATAACTTCCTCCCTGCACCCCCCAGTTTATGTTTGTCTTTCCTTCCCCCTTCCATCCTATATATTATCACCTATAGGGTGGCCATAAACCATGGTTTACTTGAAACTGTCCCGATTCTAGCGGCAAAACATTCCATATCCTGGAAAACTACTTAGTTCCAACAAAACCAGGATAGTTGGTCACACTCTTCATCTACACTCCCATGTTTCTTCCCCAAGTAATTAATTTTTGATCTTCAAATGATCGATTTGTGATCTCCCATATTTGTTATGTGTTAATATAGCATTGGTCTTATGATTATCATTGTTATTTTATGAAAATGAGGTTATATTCAATTATATTATATCATATATTTGAGTAATTTTTTCATTGCTGTGACCAAAATACCTGACAAGAACAACTTAAGAGGAGGAAAGGTTTATTTGGCTCACAGTTTCAGAGCTTCAGTCTATGGTTGCCTGGCTCCAAAGCAGAAACATCAGGGAGCTGGCGTGGAGGCGGGCAGCTGATCAGCTCATGGTGTCTAGAAGGAGAGAGAGAGAGAGAGGAGAGACCAGGGACAGACACAGGCCCTAAGACCACACTCCCAGTGATCTCCCTTCTCCAGCCCACCCTGTTTGCCTACAGTTATCACTCACGAAGTCTATTCAAGTTGTTAATTCACCAAAGGATTTATCTACTAATGGGATTAGATCCCTGATTCAATTATTTCACCTCTGAACATTTCCGCATTGCCAACACATGAGCTTTTCTGGGGGAAATTCCACAGCCAAACCATCACATCACATCATATTGCTCACTACCAAAAGATCACCCCAAGTCAACCGGCACAGCTTTATTTCATTCTTTTTTTTATTGGCTAAATAGTACTCCATGGCACCAATATTTCTTAAGATTTCAAATATTCACTTATTGATCAGTATATGTTTTATTTCTCATCTTTTTGCCACTTTGAACAATGATGATACCACAGACAGACAAAAATATCTTCATGTACTGGTGCTTTTATTTATGAGATAAATATTCAAGAGTGGATTGCTGAGTTGAATAGAAAATGTTATTTCAATTTTTACAATTATTTCTAAAGTGCTTTCCTAAACAGCTGTAAGGCACCACATTTCTGCCATCATTTGTATGAGTACCTTTCCTTTCACATTCCCTCCAGCCCATCATTACTGGGTGTGATAATTCTTACTAATTTGAATGTCTGATAGTTACAAAATGGCATCTAATTGTTACTTTAATTTGCATTTCCTTGACTACTAGTGAATTTAAGCATTTTAAAAATGTGTTTGGCTATTTAGATTTATTCTTAAGTGATCTATTTGTATATTTTACCTGCTTTTCTAATGGATTGTTTTACTTACTTTGGCTAATTTTAAGAGTTTTTTTTTATGTTATAGGTACTATTTTAAATATGGCACAAATACTTTTTCTATCTCTGGTATCTGCCTGTGATTTTATTAGTTTGCTATACAAATACTCTTATTTTTATGTATTCGATTATGCCTATCTTTCCGTATGTAGTTTCTGATTTTTGAGTCTTGGTTAGAAAGTTCCTCTTAACCCATAGATTTTATATATGTATAATACATATATATAATATTATATATGTATTATATATTTATACGCATGGCCTCTCATGGTTTGGATATGAAATGTCCCCCAGTCTCAGTGTTAATGGCTTGGTCCTCAAAGCCATGATGTTCCGAGGTGGGGCTTTTGGAACGTGACAGGATATAAAATATATATATGTATTTATATATATAATCTATGGGTTAAGAGACTATATATAGTCTCTTGTATTTTTTGAAAACAAATATATATATATATATATATATATATATTTCTATTTCTATTTTACTTTTAACATTTAACTCCAAAATTTTTGTCTTATATACTCTGATTGGCTTATAGCTGATTCTTTTCTTCTTTTCTTGTGGTGCTGGGGATTAAACCCCTACCTCCAAGCCATACACCCCTCCAGCCCAATTTTACTTTTAATTTGGAAACAAGGTGTCACTAAGTTGCCAAGGATCTTGCTAAGGATTACAGGCATGTGCTACCAGCCACCACACCCCAATTATAGCTGAGTCTTATCTGGTCTCTGATCTGCTTCGTCCAAGTAGTATTAGGCTTTCCACATTCACGTGTGACAGGCAATTGTTAGATCTCCATCCAGGTATTCAGAGCCCAGGTGGGTCTGCCCAAACCACCTCACTCCCGTATATTTCCACACACCATTCACTGGGTCTCCAAACACAAAGCTAATGCCCACCAAACTCTCAACAGTGAAATTACTCTAGTGTGTTAAATCAACCACATGCCAACGTGACCACAATATTTCAGAAGCATAGATTGTGGTATAGTATTTATTTAGTTTTGATGGTGGTGATTGAACTCCCAAGGCTTCACAAATGCTAAGCAAGTGCTCTACTAATGAACTATACTCACAATTCCATAATATTAATTTTTGAATTTTAGTCACTTAACTTCTACCCCTCTTCCTTTTTCTATAAACAGTATTCTAGTTTTTCTCTGGGAAATAGCTCCTTCCCCACTCTCAATCCTGTGCTTCCAGGTAGAGTTGACTCCAGGGGTGACATAAGAGGTCCATTCCGTTTGTTGCTTTGTTCTCACCCTCACAATGGCTCAGGAATTATACCAACCACAGCCAATGAGACACCGGAGGGTGTTTTGCTAGGGGTTTGGGGAAAGAGAAGTTAATTTGCCATCTCTTTTTATACTGGTTGTGAACAGAGAATTACATACTACTGGGATATGTTGGCAACTACCCTGGTACCAGCCATTCTGTTAATAGAGCCAGGGAAGAGGAATCCATAAATAGAAAATAAGAAAATGGGCCATAAACTATCATTTGAGTGCTGGATTAAACTTTGTCCAAAGTGGATCTCTTGACTATTTAATTAGATGAACCAGCAAACTTCTCTTAATTAAAAAAAACTATTTTGAATCAGCTTTCCTAAGTCTTGCAACTAAGCATCTTAATACATAATTCCATTCTTCTTAGCTGCAATAACGTAATGATCCTTCTTAAGGACTTCTCCATATAGTTTTCTCAATTTTCATGTATGGTGAGGGATGTCTCAGCTTTAACACAAACCACATCCATTGCAGGAGCTGAGATAAGTCCAGTCACATCGACAATCTTGCCTGACCTGTTTGCACAAGGGACAGAGTCAAGCATTGGCAGAGATATCCACCTGAAGGGTGAACGAGCCAGGAATAGAAGCTTGGCCTGGTTGGGAACTGGGATGACTCTATTCTGGGGTTGTCCCTAGTTCTCCATGTTGGAGTCTTCAGAGGGAGAGGAGACTGTGTTTATCAGGTTTTTGTTGTTGGGACAAATACTTGAGAACAACAACTTAAAGGAGGAAGGCTTCATTTTGCTCAGGGTTTCCGAGGTTTCAGTTCACAGGCAGCTGACCACAAGGCAGAAACCTCATGGTGAAGGAAACTGCTCTCAGCTCAGGGCAACCAGGAAGCAGAGAGAGACTGAGAGCCAGAGGGGCCTGGGACAAGCGGAAGCATTCCAGTGACCTACGTTCTCCAAGTTGGCCCCACCTCCTAGGATTTCCACCACCATCTCCCCATAATTCCATCAAATTATTAACCCTTAGCGAATTAATCCACGGATGAGGTCAGAGTCCTCAAGATCCTGTCACGTTCCAAAAGCCCCACCTCGGAACATCACGGCTTTGAGGACCAAGCCATTAACACTGAGACTGGGGGACATTTCATATCCAAACCATGAGAGGCCATGCGTATAAATAGAATGAACCCCTCCCCACTACACATTCCGTAAGACCCCACCCAATATTTTGGTACCATCTGTATCCTAACACAGGTCTAATGACCCATCCTGAAATCTCCAAGGTTTAAGAACAGTAGAGTAGAAGGGAGAAGGGAGGTAGTAGCAGTGAAGACAGGACCTCCTGGGAAGACACTCTCTACATGTGTCAGGGGTGCTCAGTGATCAGGTGGGGCCCAGCCGGTGCAGCAGAACTCAACAGAGCTGGTAGTGGTGACAACAGATGTGGCAGCAGCCTGAGGCTGCCCGGCAGAGGGAGCCGGAGTGAGAGGAGGAAAGAGCAGTGAGCGCCATAGGGTAACTGGCCACGTGTCTCATCAGCATGTGTGTGGGGAGTGAGGTTGGAGACCGGTGTTTCTGCATTGATGGATGGGGAATAAGAACTTGAAGAACAGCTTACAGTCATACATGGCGTACAATGGCAGGTCAAAGCACATTGTGACTTTGCTTTGCTGAGCTGCTGGTGACACCATGCCTGCTTCTCTCCTGGCTGATCTTCCCCAGACAAATCCTTTGCTAAAATCCTGCCCTCCCTTGTAAGAAAGTATGCCCTGGTGTCACCTAGACAGAGTCCAACACACCTTCCTCTGCATTCCCCCAATGCCTTTTAATATACCTCTATTCTTAATGCTTTTTATGATTTCTGTGCCTCCCCATAACACTCTGAACAACTTATGTTCGTCTTCTCTTTCCCCCCAATAGAGTACCATAATTGGCATATAGTATATGCTCAACAAATGTTTGTGGAATTTCCAACTGGAGGTAAAAAAAAAAAATGGAACAATAATCATTCCCTGTATGTTGTTGAGATAAACATATTTAGAATAGTGTCTAGTTAAGCTGCTGACCCATTTCATTTGTCAGAGTTTTGTGGGTTCAGCATTGAACTTTACTTGTGCCTGCTTTACTGGGAAATCACGGTTTCTCTTGTCACTTTTCTGGACAAGAGGGGATGTGGCTAGAAATTGAGGGCATCTGACTAGGTTTTGTTTTAAATTAACGACCTTAATCTCCAATTCATCTTTCTTTGGTGAGGACCATTTAGCTGAGAAAGAGTTAGTACTTTATGCTACTTTATGAACAAATTGCCTCATTCAGAACAGGAAAAAAAAAGTTCTTCCAGAAAAAAAGTGGATGTCAGTGGATTATCCCCCCTCAGATCCATGGATTAGTGTGCGTGGGGAGGGCATCCAAGTGGAAAAAGTGCACTATCAATGTATTTGAGAGCAGCGGCTGTCCTTTCACACCACCTCGATTACAGTCCTCTTTATCACAGACATCATAGGATGCGTTTCTCGCTGCCTACTTCCCTTAAGCCTATTATGGAACTTTTTTTTCTATTAAATATTTGAGAGCTCTTTAGAATTAGGATACATTGGCATCAGTATTGACTGAATCGGCCCTCTCATTTTTCTCTTTCACCCAAGCATTGGCAATTGAAGAATTCTTTAGGATAAAGAGGACCTTACAGTTTCCTTATTTTACAGCCTTATCATGAAATATGTTTTACGTAGTGGATATACGCATAGTTGCTTGTAAACTACATAAACATGGTGTTTTCTTTCTTTTAAAAATATTCATAATTTACGATGCTTATTTAAAAAGATAAATATTAGGTTTAATAAGCTAAGAGTGAAGTTGCTGAATATGAAAAAAAAAAAAAAAAACCTTTGAGGTATGAGTGCTCATTTGCCTTGATCATTTAAATAGCCCTGGATGCCTTGTAGAGAATCTTTAAATGCATCCCTCATTACTAATGACATTTTCATGAAAGCGGATATATGGATATATTTTATTTAACAGTCCATCTATCTCTCCTGCATACTCTTTACTTTCCACAACAAAAGGCTGAGGACAAGCTTAAGTTTTCACAAGGTGACTAATAGAATAAGAGGCTTGATGGATATTCCAGGACCTTGGGCTTTCTCTTAAGATTGTCACTCCAGAAATCCTAAGAACATTGGCCAGAGGAAATGTCTGCCTATAAGGAAACAGGTGAGGAGCCATTAACACCCACAAGAGGAGCTGCACCTATTAATTTATGGGCTCCTGAACCTGTCAATCAGAGTAAACACAGGTGGCATCTAGGTGTTTGAAAGCTGCAATCGGACAGCAGTTCCTGTAATACTAGGCTACGGTAGGGCTTGAGCATTATGATGACACAGAAAGAAAACAGGACTTCCCTATAGGAGCAGAAAAGGAGGGGTTCAGATGACAAAGAGCCAGGCTTTGGCTAACTGTGCTTTTGGATAATCTCTATATCTGAGCAGGAAATGTGTAACCTATTTTCTAAATAACATGATTTTTTCCAAAGATGCCTTTAATGTGCCCTCTATTCATGTATGCACATCTCAGTGGTTTCTCAGGTGCAATGTCCACTGAATCAAGGAGGTTTGCTGGCAAAATGTTTCGGTGGCCATTGGATATTGGCAACAAGGACACCTGCCAGCCCCGAACTAGTGGCTGCCCCAATTTCTCGCCAGGCACGCTGCCCCGTGGAGGAATGGCATCTTCCCAGCTCCCTGGCATCTGAATGAGATCAGACATACATCTCAGCAGCATGCAGAGATGAAAGTGAAAATAAAGTGTGAGGAATCAAAAGGAAGTTGCAGAATGCGTGGCAGATGTTGTTAGATTTGTCTAGCAGAGCCCATGTGCCAAGCGCATGATGGATGACATTAGCAAGAGAGGTTAATAGCTCTGGACGATGCTGCTCGGGCTTTTTAAAAGTACGCACAGCACAAATGCTATGGCCGCAACAGAAGTGGCCAAATGAAGCAAGGGGGACTTTCAAAACAAATAGCATGTCATCTGCTCACGGAACATCAATGGTAGAGACAAGCGGAAGGCACAAGGAGCCAGATATCCCCGTGATGGTTGGGGAAGAAGGGTCTTTTGCTTGGCTTGCCGACTGCCTTGAAGGTGACAGGTTTTGAGTGACATGCAGGTTACTATGAATTCTGCAGGAGGCAATGACATGCCTAGTTTACATCATGAATATTTTGGCCTTAATTTATGCTGTGAGCAGTGACTGAGCCCAGGTCCATTACGTGACCACTGAAGATGATTTATGTGGGTTTCATGTAGTTGGACTTTAATTATTCACATGATTATCAATAAAAAATAAGGGCAGAACAGTGTTGAATGTGAACAGGTTGGCGGGGCAAACAGCTGATTGCAACCACTATATTTAGATAAAGAGGGGCAATCACTGTCTTTTCTCCACATCAGGTCTGAGAACAAATTCATAAGCAGAATTTACACGTTGCCCCCCCCCCCCTTTTCACAAACACACAAACTGCCAACCTGTTAATCAACTCCCCGATGGCAGACAAATGTCTCTGGGAAACATGGGCCAAATATCAATTGTTATTGGCTGGAACTCAATAGGACGAAATGAATTGAAGCTGCCATTCTATTCGGTGCAATGCAATTGCTGATCAATAGTGAGTAATTGAACATCACTTCACGGGAGGAGAATGCTGAAGCAGGGATATCGCCATGAGTTATGGTGAATATTAATCACTGTCTAACTATTCCATCAATATGATTTCCTTCCGACAACCTGCTCTGGCATGTAACTCTGTGTGTGTGGGGGGGGGGGGTGTCCCTTTTTCCCCTATAGGAATTAATTTGAAGATTTAGACTGCTTGACTCAAGAAACCTTGTTGAGTGCCCTTTCACACTTGATTTGGTGTGAGCTTCTCTATGTCAAGTTATAACCACACATTACTTGCGGAGTGGAGTAAAAAACGCTCTACACCTGAGGGCGGGGGGAAACACGGAAAGGAACTAAACAACAGAAATTCATCTGCAATGTGGCTTTTCCCCAGAAGCAATATTTATTTTAGTTTTTTAGCTCTTGTTCTCTCTCTCTCTCCCCCCCCCCCCTAAGAAATTGCCAGGGGATCAAGCAGAAAGAGAAAAAAGAAATATTTTCTGCTCAGACCCAAAAAAAGTTGAGCTATTCTAAGGATAAAAATGAAAATGTCTGGTAATGTTCTCTTTTGAGATTCAGTTGTTCACTGTGAAGGCCCCTTCTGACTGTGGGCAGTGGAGTGAATTCGAGGGCGGTTACTGCAGCCCATTTCTGGACTCGGTTATCAACGCTCCTTCTGCTGGTGTGTTGAATTCAGTGGGTCATGTAGTATAATTGCTGCTGAACAAAGCTGCTCTGTTATTCTTATCCTTGATATTTTAGGCAGCAGAACTTTCCTGAGCTTGAGATTTAACAGTTAATTCACATTTTCATTTTCTAAATATTCGCCAACTCCCTCCATCAAACAACTTTTCTTCTTATCCTAGTATTGTTTTTAATTCTGGTATTTTCTCTCACTTTCTCCCTCCCTCCCTCCTTCTTAAATTCCAGTATTTTGGAGATAAAATAAAATTTTCATGAGCAAGAGGGAAAGCCTGGAAAGAGCTGCAATTGGAATCTTCTGGAGTAGAACACCAAGGAAGTTTTTCTAGTAAAACAATGCTGATGGTTGGAAAGGGTTGACACCAGGACTCCAGGAAATTGGCTCACCAGGGGAGGCAGTTTTGCAACAAGAAAATGACAGGGTAACTTGGAAGGTGACGGGAACACACACACACACACACACACACACACACACAGCGGCAGCAGAGTAGCTTTCCCTCTGTGTTAAACCCAGGCCCTTGGGAACAGACTCTGAGTGGTGATGTGGTTTCTTAATCAACACTTTCCCAATTAGTCAGCCACTTACCTAGTTAAAGAGACACTGTAAGAAGGAAGAGGAGAGGGCTGTGCCTCCAGGGCCTACTGTAGTCTCCTCTGCCAGCTTCCCACCTAAGCAAATGGCAACAGCATGTTGTAACTTAAGCCATTTTCCAGGACCTACAGTGGGGTCTCTCGGGCAACTTTCCCTGCCTGCCTTTTAAGCCATGTGATCGCTTCCAGCTCTTTTTAAATTTTTATTTATTTATTTATTTTTATGAGAGTTGTTGGAAATAGTTGGAACAGGATAATAGCCTGTTCACCTGGATTCAAATGAGTCAAGTAATGGATGGAAAGCTCAGAGGTTTAGCCAGGTCTGAAATTCTAGTTGGAAGTCCTTGGGTTTCTCAGACTATGAAGAAATATTTCAAGGCCAGGCTTCAAACTGGAACTTTCTAAGCTTTCTCCTTGACAGTATGCTAGAGCTGTCAGCCCTGATTCTATAGAAATGCAAAGGAGAGGGAAATATTGAGGTTTTTTTTATAAAAAACACCTTTCTACAATAATGTTTAACATTGGCATAATGGTTTTCACTGTTGAAAGCATTTCCATGTTTTATTTGATATGCATAGTAACTATGAGGTAAGAAATATAAGTAATTTGGGCTGAATTTACAGGTGAAGAAACTAAGTTTGAGGTAAATATCTTCTTGGAAACAAATAACTAAAAAAGCTGAAACTACAACTGAGATTTTTGCGCCTTAAGTACTGATGTATGTTCTTTTTCCTGTCACATTGTAAATTTTATAGAAATTGACAAAAGAAGGTCAATGGAAATGTAAGTGTAGTTTAAGTGTCTTTTAAAAACCAATTTTGAAAATGTCTTCTTAGTTTTTAAAACCAAAAGATACTCTGAAAGAGATTATGTGGTTCTATCTTTTCCTCTACTCCGCCCTCCCCCCAAGTGTAAAGCAGGACCTTTAAATCATTCAAGACAGCCAAGAAAACCTCCTCTTTTTAAATGTCCCAAGAGATGGAGATTCCTCAACCCCTATGGGTAACTTTTCCTGGTGTTTAACATTTCTCAAAGTCAGGAAATTCTTTCTTGTGTCCTAAATCCCTAATGCTGTAGCTTGAGCCCGTTTCCTCCCGGTAGGTCTTTGGTGGAGAAGCTGAACAGCTGGCTGCGTTCCTTGACGTGAAAGATCATTTCAAAGAGGAGGAGAAGGCTGTTAAATCACTCCACAGCCTTTTCTTCCACCGGTTCAATAATCCCTATCCCTTTCACTAGTTCTCATAGGTCTCATTTTCCCGCTCTGCCTTCTCCCAATAACTCAAAGTTTCTGTTGAGATAGTAGGCTGAGGGAGAAGAAGACCTTTGTTCTTGGAGTGGGGGAATCTGGAAAAGGGAATAAACCACTGACTTTCATTAGGACCGGCCAGCTCCCACACCACACCTGAACGCTGGTGACGGCATTGTGCTGGCACTCCGAAATCTAACATTCTCACAGAACTGGCTTCAATGGCTTCGGCATGAGATACCGAACACCTTCAAAATTACAGCAGGGCATTTGACAAAAGGATTTTGGAATATCTTTATTTGAATCCAGTGTGACCATTTCTTTGGCCTGAGAAAGTCTCTAAAACACTCTCAAAAAGTTGTCTGAAGAGTACTCCCTGGAGAATTTTTCTGGGGTGGAAATTTCCAGAACACCATTAGTTATTAACATTTCACATGTTTTTTATATCTTTAGTATAATGCAAAATGGGCCCACAAAGGCACAGGCTTTATAGAGCTTCATGATTTTTATCATGCATTTTACATTTAGCCATTGACTTAGTACATAATTATTATAAAAATCACATAGCGAATAGGACCAAGATGTCAAGCAGCTTTAAATAAAAGAACAAAAAACTATGGGATGACTTTGAACTTGAGATTCTTTTACATTCCTGCTGAATTCCTTGAGAAATAGCTACAGGTGTTCCTGGAACAAGGTCAGAATGTCATATGGAGAATGTAGTGATGGGAACAAGCCCATCAAGGGGTAGTTTCTAAGCACTCTATGCATCTGTTACACATCTAAGTTTGGCTACGTACATAACATGTCTAGAGGTCTTAACTAGATGATGTAAACAGCCATGTAATAACTTTGATGGGGATCAAGTTGGCACCTGCCAATAAGCTAAAGAGTAAAAAGACATTGGCATAGTGCTTGGGGTCACATAACAGAAGAAAAATCAACAGGCTGTAGAAGGACTAAAGATTTTTGACCAGACTGATCCCAGCTGGCCTCATTACTTAGTGGTAATGTATAACAACATGCTCCCCCCGACACACATACTTTTTATTCACTTATTTAACCAAACATGGTTACTTAAATCTTTTTGAAAATGTGCCATAGAGAAATTTAATTTTTATTATTAAAGGTAGTTGATAAAGAAGATAAAGTGAAGATTTAATAGGTAGCTATTCATGAGGCCTATTTACAAGGTCACACAAATGACCTTTATCTAGTCAGGAAACAATTACCCACGTGTTTATCTTCTTCATTAGGACCAAATAACATTCTTCAAATAATGTTATTTCATCTTCACTGGCTCCTTAGTTCCTCCCAGGGGGGTTCAGGATGAGGTAAAATTCTAGGATTGCTATTAACCTGAAATCTTACTCCCCATCCCTATTCAAGACTAATTGTGGGAAACCAGACTCTGAGTTTTGGGCCTCCCCAGTTATCCCAGATTTCTTCTTCATACTTGCTACAGGGCCTCTGCCTATGCCATGTACTGAAAAGAAAGTACCAAAAAAAAAAAAAAAAAATCAGCCATAAAGCTAAAGGAAATATCTTAATCCCATTGGTGTTCCTAGTGCCCAAGACACTGTCCAGCCAGAGGTAGACACCATCACTTTAGGTGGGCACAATCCCAGGTCTGGCTGTTCATGTTGGATTGTGTTTTAACCACTAACTACCATAGTGGCTTGTCCAAGTTACTTGAGTTTTCCAAGTTTCAGTCTTCCCCTCTAGTAAATGATCTAATGAGAATCCTATAGATTTGTAAAAACAAAAACAAAACTAGGCACTCCATGTAAAGTTCTTACAGGGCCTAGCACAAGGTTAGGACTCAGTAAGTACTTTCTATTATTCTTAAGATATCTTGACAAATGAGCACATATGTACCAGTCTAAGCTGTGCCCTCATCCCTTTGAATATCTCCTCCAGATCTCCACCATCTCTCTCATGAAATATGGATGTAAATGGTGAATGGTGTTTCAATGAGCATAAATCAATTAAGTTTCTAATCTGAAGACTACATAATTTCTTGCTCTCAAGTTGTTCCTTGTGGCCGGGCGTGGTGGCGCACGCTTGTAATCCCAGCATTCGGGAGGCTGAGACCAGAGGATCCGGGTTCGCGGCCAGCCTCAGCTACCTAGTGAGGCCCTCCACAACTTAGTGAGACTCGGTTTCAAAATAAAGAATAAAAAATAAAAAATAGGGCTGGGGGTTTAGCTCGGAGGTAGAATGCCCCTGAGTTCAATCCCCAGTACTGCAAAAAAAAAAAAAAAAGTTGTTCCTTGTGCTTGGGAGGTGCCCCTAGCTCGAATGGCTTATTTGTCCCTGAACCACTTCTGCTTATAGCCATTGCCTATTACTTCATCACTTAAGGATGTTTTTGTATTTTATCTCAATGCATCTGAATAAAATGCTCTAGCATGGCTAAGGGAATACATAGGTTGACTTGCTCTGGATCTACATAGCCTTGGTGTCCAGACTAGCTTGGAAGTCTTGGCATACAATGCCACAGCTTCAGTTATTTTTCACTCCCTATACCATTGACGTAATTCCCACTATGCTATAGTTATTTAAATATTACCAATATATTCCCAGGCTGTTGGTAGGCTGTTTTGACAGTTGAGGAAGGATGTTATCAAGCCACCTGTTTGGAGACAGGCTAGACTAGGTCAGTTGATTGGGGAAAATTGGTCTTAAGCCATATATCCCTCCATAAATTACCTTCAAATGATGTATGTCCTTCCTTGCTTCTTGGAAGAAACAAATGTGGTGTTTCCTATCTAAAGGCAAGAGGGAGCTAAGATATACCAGGTTTTTATTCTTCTGTTCTTTCATAAATCTCTGATCAAAGTAAGATGAATATCCCTAGAGTTCAAGACCCATGGGGTTCTGGAGTTTAGGATCAAATCTCTCTTTATAATTTTCCTCTCCAGGCATTTCCAGGAGAAAATCATTTGGTCTTGGTACAAGTGAAAGACTTGTTTGGATTTGACCTGCTTAATTCTCCTCGAGTTAGACTGAAAGTGAATAAAGAATCTTTTAAAGCAGATCCAGACTCTATCAGGAAACCACAGCTCATTAAAGAAAAAGAAGTCCCCTGACAAGAAGCCCTCCCACCACCCTTTCTAAAAAAAATCCTATTTTAAAATAATAAGAAAGTGATTTGCTCAGTATAATTTCACTTCACTTGTGTGTAAAAGGCACAGAAGACTAAATCCCTTGAATAGCAAAAATTTCTAAACCCAGTATCTTAGATACAATTGCAAATTCTCTTCTTTGTTTTTCCTTCCTGGCATAACAGTGCTTCTGAATACATTTTAATCAGGTGAGCAAAGTGGTAAAGAAGAAAAGAGAAATCTTGTTTGTTATCGCTGAAACACCATTAGGAATTGATTTGCTTCCCTAGAATTTACATATAACTAGCATTTAGTAACTCTGTTAGTCAGCTTTCCATTGCTGCAACAAATATGTGAGATATTCAACTTATAAGGAGGAAAGGTTTATATGGATTCACAGCTTTGGAGGTTTCAGTCCATGATAGGTTAGACCTGTTGCTTTTGGCTCTGTGGCCTGGCAGTCCATCGTGGCAGGGAGTATGTGATAGAGTAAAAACATTTACCTCATGGTCATTTACCTCTGAAAAAAAAGAGAAAGAAAGAAAGAAAGAAAGAAAGAAAGAAAGAAAGAAAGAAAGAAAGAAAGAAAAAAAAAGAAGTAGGTAGGGCCTACTATTCTCTCCAATCACATACCCCCAATAACCTGAAGACCTTCCACTAGGCCATACCTGTTAAAGTTTCTACCGCCTCCCAAGAGCATCAAACTGGGGACCAACGTTTTAAAACACATGGGCTTTGGGGGAACATTCAGATCCAAACTGTAGCTGTGATATTCCCTCTTTCTTTCTTCATGGTAGCTTGCATTCAATCCCATCACATTGCTGCCATTTAGACGGCAATTCCAAATCTTATTATGAAAGAATTTTCAGAGCCCTCTGTGCTTACTGTTCTCTACTCCATATCTGTTAATTAGCTTTATTTCCAGTGATTTGGTCCCACATAAAAGCAAGAGTGGAGTTTCTATACATTCTGTTCAATTATAGAATAAATGCACACACATTTCCTAAAGTTTCTGATCTTAAGACTATATTCTAACCAGAATTTATAGAAAGAGCATGGAATTTGGACTTAGAGTGGTTTGAAATTTGTCTCTATGTTATGACCTCATACAAATACCTTCATCTTTCTAAATCTCAGTTTTTCCCATCTGTAAAATGGAGCTGCTGCTGCTGCTGCTGATGCATTAGTCAGGATTCTGAGTTTCTATCTTTCTCCTCTATGATCATCTCCTGCTTGGTTGTGACAAAACCCATTCCCGCAATCACCTTGATCTCTTTCCATTCAGAAAGGAAGGAGGAAAGTAGATAATAAGCAAAAGGCCTATGCCAATGGAATCTGTCTTGTTAGTCAGAAAAGTAGTAGCTTTCCTGAGGACCTTCCCCAGGAGACTTCTACTTCCTACTCATTGGCCAAGTTGTATCATGTGGTCTTCCATAGCTGCAAGGAAGCCTAGAAAATCAAATAATCATTTTTATTTTTTAGTTGGCATATTATCAACCTGAAAAAGAAGTAGGCTGCTATTAGTTTGGGGGTACACAAGGGAAAATGGATACCGGATGCCATGGAAGTGCTTCTATTAATCTAGTTCACAGCATCATCATGAAGATTGAATGGGACCGCTATGCTGAATGCCTAATCATCTAAGAAGCTTGGTCCAAGGTCCCTTCACAACATGACTTTGATGGGCTGCATCCCTCACACAGATGTGGGTATGCACACTCAGGAAGAAAATCAAGCACCTACTGCTGGTCTCCACAGGGGCTCTCATGCCTTCTATCAACACTCTTGACCTCTGTTCCTAGGCCTCAGGAGATTCGTGTCTGGGTGGTTCAACCTCTCTCCTTGAGGGAACGCCCATGGGTGCAGAAATGTAGGTCTGCGAAGACCTGGGCTGCCTTCAGAGCCCTACATCATCCTCTGGGCTTGCCTACATCTGAATATAATAATATGTTGATAAAATACCTTGTCAAGCACCACAGCAGTTCCCTGCCACACAGTCTCATTATAGTTCTGCTTCATAATTAAAACAGAAAGAACATGAGCCTGCTGGACCTGTCATTAGAGTGCAGTGTGACTGCCATGGAAGGAACATCACGTTCGATTTCTGGGCCTGGACCCATATGCTGGCAGGGGTCTGGAGCCTTTGTTCAATGTGGTGATTCAGCCTCCTTCAATTTCTTATCAAGCAAATGTGTGTGTGAGGTACTATTTTCCTGCTCTCGCTGGGGAGTCATAGGGTAGCAAGCCTTGTGATGGGATGAGGGGGGAGATGAAAGAGACTTATGAGAAAATAATGACCTGGGAAAGATACTAAGAGTCTCATATACTGGTAAGAAAAATGCATCTCTTCAAATATTCCCATGCTGTTCACACAGTGTAGGACTTATTCAGAATAACTTACAGCTTACATTTCTTGAGTACCCAGAGAGCTGGGAAAGAGCAGGAAAATATACATGTATATGTATTTGGGGGAGCACTTCATTTCTAGCATAAATTGCATACTACTGGGACACAGATGAATCTTCCAGCATTATAGCATGTAAGTCTAGCATGAAGTTGCCAATCTCATATATTAAGTTTGGCTGGATACTACCTGCCTCTAGGAAGAAAGAGGAGGCTGAAATCTCCCACAGTCATTTCATTTCTGTCCTTCCAAGATCCTAAGAGAGTCCGAATCTAGTTAGTCTTCTCAAAAGACAACAAAACTCTGCCACAGCTAAAGAAGACCAAGCCCTTGTAGGCCAAGTTCCACTGTATATTGTGCAAGAGGAGGTGAGGACAGATGTGACAATTTGTGTTTTGGAGAAAATTTAAACTGTAAAATCTTTCATGTCTTGCAAAAAGAAAAAAAGTATTTGGCTGAAAGCATTTTTCAGGTGCTAAAAATGGTGACATAGTGGCAGTAAGGCATGCAATCAGGTCACAGGGAACACACTAAAGGTTCCCTACAATGACAGTGACAGGTGTATTGGTCAAGGCTATTCTTATTTCAAGGGACAGGAACAATATTCAAACCAAAGAAGAAAAATTAAGAGAATGTGTTGCTGGGAGCTCCAAAGGTAGATCCAAATGCTTTAGTCTGCAGCTGGATCCAAGGGTTCAAATGGATTTGTTTTCTTCATCTCTCGGCTCAGCTAGCCCATACCAGGCCTCCTTCTCAGCTGAGTTGTCTCCATTAGATGGACACTAGTAACCTGAGTTTATGTTTTCTTGGCTTAGCAACTCTCTAGAAAGAAGGTACATTAGTTTTGCATTACTTTTTTTTTTTAAATGCTGTGTAACAACCGCAAAATCATAACAGCACAAGAAGCCTTTAACTCTTATCAACTTGAAGGTTGACTGTGGGGAGTCTTTGTTTTAGTCTGAGGCAGCCAGTGCTGTTTCTCATGTATTCTATTCGTTCTTGGGCCAAAGATAAAGGGTGGAAGTTTTCCTGAGGAAGCTCTTATCAAGTTAAAAGCAGACATACAAATGGGTAAGTCCCAAAGCACAAGCCTATTGCAAGCCCTGGATGCATCATTTACAAATAGCTCACTGATCAGGGTAAGTTACATGGCCACATCCAAAGTGAAGAGGCAAGGAAATAAATTCTACATAGTAGAATTAGAGAGGTGAATAATTGAAATTAATAATTTGACCACAGAAGACTTCTCTTTCCTATGGTTCAACTATCAATCTCACGGTAGATGCAAATGGGCTTTGTGTGAATAACATCCCATCCTTAAGCCAGGCATGGTGGTGCATGCCTATAATCCCAGTACTTGGGGAGCTGAGACAGAAAGATCGCAGTTAGTGAAACCCTCAGCAACTTATAGGACACTGTTTCAAAATAAAAATATAAAAATGTACTGGAAGTGTATCTTAAAGGTAGATTGCCTCTGGGTTCAATCCCTGGTGCCAAACCAACCAACCAATCAACCAACTAACCAACCAACCAACAACAACAACAACAAAAAAAACCTATGTCTATTATTGAACCAATCACTAGGATGCAAATAGGAAACTCTGAAAGGACAGCCTGAGTGACCCAGTGCATTCTGTGAAAATGGTATTAATGGTGGATGATGGCAATATAAACGATAGCTTCTGAGAATAACATGGAGTAGAAGAAGAATTTTCCAGTAGAAAAAAAAAGACATGAAAAAAGCATGCATAAGAGGTAAAAGTAAGAGCTACCACTGTCTACTTGCCACTACATTTTTAAAAAGGGGGGGACTGAACAGTCACCTGCAAAAATCTTTACTCTTTGCCTGTCCTAGAAATATCCTTGAGATGGATGGGGGGAGTACAACAGGCAGGGCAATCATATACTTATGATTCTTTATCATGAATTTTACTGGCGCCATGTTTGGGGTTTTATTTTGAATCATTATAGTTAGGATTATAGTAATTGGAGTTAGGGCCGGTTTGTCCCTAAACATCAGAGCATACAGAATGTCATACCTAACATGAGTGAATCAAGAACTAGAATCTGACCAGTATCAGACAGGACCCACTGCCCTTTAGGTCTCTCTCTCTCTCTCTCTCTCTCTCTCTCTCTCTCTCTCTCTATATATATATATATATATATATATATATATATATATATATATATATATATGTATATATAAATTGAAGTAATGAGATTGTAATCTAATTAATAATTGGCAGAAGGATACATGAGGTGCTGTGAGCTAGGTTTATTTTAGGACTAAGTTTAGAATAAAAGTAAGCTCAAAATTGACCATAGTTCTGTCCTTTCCAGTCTTATAAAATAATATGAAAACACAGATGTCAAAAAGAAAAAGAAATTAAAAAATCCTGATCTACAAAGTCTTTTCATTTCTAATACTTGTATTTTATGTGGGTAAGTTATTACAAAAATGTCGTCTGTTGGGCCAAAACATCTATTGTTGGACTCTACTAAAACTCCCCTACAAAGAGACTTTCTTTTGAGACTTCTCAAATTGTCTTTTCTCAAAAGATACAATCTTTTTTATGAGAGATAAAATCTATTGCCAATTCCTTCCCATTCCACCTTCCACTTTTAATGAAGAATTGCATTTTTCCAGAAAAGGGAAACTAAATAAAAATGTGCATTCCTCTTTGATGCAGCTAACTAGGACTTTGGAAAACCTATGACCCAAGTATCACCAGCTTTTTCCCTGGGCCTCTATTCTTGCAAACCAGAGCTCCACAGTGTTAGGCCTTGCCCGACTCATTCAGGCTAAAGGACTTCCAGGGAAAATTAGGATTCTTTGGAGTCATGATAAGATTTTGATTAAGAGCTTCCAGATAACTATTCTAGGCCATTCTGGAAAACTAAATACACCCATTGACCTACTCTCATCAAGGTCCTTTGGTTTGAGATCTACCTAGAATAGACTTAGATTCCAAGTTCTCAACACTCAAATTGAGGGTAAGAGATGTTCAAAGCAAATGAAAAGAAATTTGCCTTACCAAATGTTCCTCTAGACAGACCCCCTATTCTTTTCCCAGCAGGAAGACGAAGCCCCACTGGGGAGGCCAGCTAGTTGTGAAATGACATACACATAGAGAAATTGTTTTCCAGATATCCCTCAACAACTAATTTGTCTCCCGAAGCATGAAATTTAATTACCCGTGTTGGACATACTTGCATAATCACATATTTTTATTGCACAAAACTGCTCAGTCTTTTAAAATATAAAGACAGAATCCTGGTTACAGAAATGTCTTTGACATTAGAGATTTGTACAAGTAAGCAGTTAGTGCAAATAACTGTTTTCTAGTATTGATTTTTATCTGCTGCCTTTTGGTATTATTGAGAATTCACTTGCACTCATATTTTGCTGTTATGTTGACAAAGAGGGACCAATGAGTTTTTATTAAACCCCCATAATGCTGAGGCCTGCTATCAAATTCATCCTAATCTTTTGCTAATCCTATTCTTTGCTGCTTCTCATAGTACATAAATCTTCCTCAACCTCCGAGCAAGATCATGCCCTTCCCCAGCATTTTTCAATCTCAGTCCCACTTCTCTTGAAATAAGGTGACCAGAAGTGAAAATGAGACTCCCCACAAGGACAGAGGTATAGCACCTCTTCAAGGGGAAGCCAATTAACTGTGAAATAACCAGCCATATTTTTAGCACTCCTCTCACTTTTATATAAGAGATCAGGTTGTCGCATTTACTAGGCTAATGGCTTTTGCTCTTAGGAAAAGCTAAAGTTAACCCAAAAGTGTCTAAACATGTCTATTAGGGCAAAGAGACAGGAGATTTACTCCACTGGGAATTCATGGTGTCTGTATGAAATTTAGTTTCCAAAGCTCTGTGTGGAATCCTGTCTGGATATTAGAAGAGAGATGTATACATGGGGCCAAGCATGGTACTAGGGGAAATAACAAATAGTCCATGGATGGGATGATAAGGAGAATATAAATATCTGATACTTATCTGGAATATAAATATCTGATACTTATCCAGAACTTATGTTTCAGGGACTATGTGTAGGTGCTATTCATCAATTAGTTTATTTACTCTTCTCAACAGCCTTAAAAAAGGGGAACTACAATCAACCATTTTACCGAGATGGATTCATGGAGACATTTTCTGAAGTTCTTTATGTTAATGATGCTAATGTTAATGTTTCTTCACATCTTTAGACCTTTATTTTTAATACATTTTCTTACCCAATCCCCCAAACAGTCCTATGAATAATTTTCTTTTCACAGATGGAAACCATGTCCCAGAGGGGTTGACTAACTTCCTCAAGTTCTTACAGCTGGCCAGTGGCAGAGATGATGTCCAAACCCAGTTCTAGCCGGTAAATGGAACATCCTTTCTCAGCCCAGAGCTCCAGAGCTGCTGTGTAGTGGCCACTGGCCACTGTCCTGACATGCCCCTGTCAGAAAGCCAGCATGGATTGCAAGTTAGTGACCTTCTCAAGAAATGTGAAGTCCTGAAGCACTACTGGATTTTTCCATCTTTCTTAGTTTCTTGCTTTTCTCTCTTTGGACTTCTTTAGAGTTTGACTGGCTCATGTGCTTGGCATTTTAATCACCACTCTGCATCCTTGGGAAGCTCAAATTAGCTTGTTACTTCTTAGGAGAAGCTGAGTTTGTAAGCAATTACTGAGTCCAGCAACGGCACACAACCAACGATCAATAAAAACAAAAAAGCCAGTAGGCAACTAGAATGTAATCGTCAGTGGGTCGTATAGGGACACCCCACTCCTCCCTTGCCCGCTCTTGAGATCTCACCTGGTTACCTGGTCACATGGAAGACACTGCCTCTCACAAGTGCAGCCAGCTCTGCCTCTCCAGTGGCAGGTAGTGGGAAGAGAAGTCCTTTGACAAGTGCTTACCACCTGAGGACTGACGTGTTCGTGCAGCCTCACTCAAGCTCATGATTATGGCTTTATTTTATAGGTGACAAAACTGAGCCTCTGGAATATTAAATAACTTGCCCAAATTCAGTAATGAATAATCAGTATTATGTCACATTGTCCACACTGAGTGCCTCAATGCCCCACCATGGAAACCCAGGCCTATCCAAGTCCTAAGCCTGTTTTCTTTCTAGGACCGTGCTACTGAATAAAGCAAATGTCACAGACTATTCTCCACCTTTCCTGGTTGGTCTTTAGGGGCAGTTATCTGTGTCTCCTATTCACTATTTCCATATTGCCTTGAGGATTTGCCCATAATGGAGAATGAGACGAGAACAAAAGCCCTGTCAGTTCCTAACCCTTTCTTTAGCTATCTGCTGTCCTGGAGAATACAGTTGTCAGCCTTTGTTCACAGTGGCTAAATTTCCCAAACCTGTTAACCAAAGTCGAGGTATGGCAGGCCCAGTGACCACCAGAACAAAAAGCTACAAATTATCTCTACAGAACATTAATCGAAGGTCCCTGTGCTATAGAATCCTTCTCTCAATTACAGAGCTGTCTTGGGAGTAATGTTCTCTCTAAAAATCATGATATACACAGCTCTATAAATCGATGAAAGAAATGTGACCATTAAACTTAATTGATACTGAATTTAGAGGAATGTGTTTCAATCATGCTGCCATGTTATTTGAAAATTAGTCCCTGGCACCACCTCTTTCCCTCTCTTGACAAGGGGGGACACGTAGCCCTGAAGCGAGATATCTAGGGAATGGAGAAACAGCTCCAAGTGGAAGGCCTCAGAGCAGGACAAACAAACGAGATGCTTCAAGGTGCTGTAAACAAGTAGATATAAAATGGGAAATAAAAGCTGATTTTAAGTAAAATCAGCAACAACTTGGTTTTATATAGTACCCCATATGTTCCACAGGAATAATACCCCCATGGCACTTTACAGGGAAGCAAGGTTTAAAAAAAAAAAAAAGACTGCTCCAAGAACCAGCTAGGAAAATAATTAACTTCTTGAATATTCTCTGGCTTGAGTAGGTGCAAGCCTTTCCTGGAGATTACTGATGGCAAGAGTGCTAGGGAGCCCTTGTTTTCTGTAATTGGCTTGGGATGGAAACAGTGCTGAAAGGAAAAACAAAGGCAACTGGTAGTGTTGCCATATGTGTTGTGTGTGCGTGAACGTGTGTGTGTTCCTATGTGAGGCGCAAGAACTGCTCTTGCTGTATGGAAGCCCTCCCCAAAATGTGATCAGATCATCTGACCTAGAACCATCATTGAGGTGCTGTGACAAAGAGGAATCTAGAATTGCTTATGTCGAAAGAAAGTACCCAAATGCTCTTACCGCATCATCACTTCTGAAATGTATTCATGGAAGGAAAAGAGCTGAGAGATAGACACAAACTTCTCTTTTAAAAGAAAACAAACAAACAAAAAATCCAATGAATATATGTTTGGCACAAAACCTTCTAGAAATGCATTATATGTATGGTATTTTTTTTCCAACAGGTCATAATTACCCCCACCAGTGGAGATGTCTCTAGACACATGGATTCTTTTTCTATCTCTTCTTTTCTATCTAGAAACTTTTATCCATATCAGTTATGATGGTTTATAACTGTACTTTTTTTCAAATCTATTTTCTCTGAGAAATAAAATACATGAATAGAGATAATTGACTTTCTCCCTTAAATTTATTCAATTTTTCTTTATTCCCTCTCTGATGCTCGGTGTACATCAAAGAATGTGTGAACATGTCTGACTAGAAACAAGTTTATAATGGCAACATTTGTATTGTAAACAATGCTTATTTATCTACAAGGATTTCTCTCAAACCCCACTTATAGACACTGACTATTTGTAAAACATCTAGTTAAGTAAGTAAAAATAAAATAGTCAAGTTGCCTACTCAACTATTAAACACTGTTAAACTTGACTTTTTAATATATTATTTTCTTGTTAAGGTATAGATCACAGAATATAATTTGAGATGCCATAGGAACTTAAGGTGGCAATTGGTGAGTGGGGTTTTAGAGACATAGGGAGTATTTATTTTAAGAACTGTAATAATATCCATTTGAGTCAGAAAGATGTGTATATATCCATTTAATGTCTGGAAAATATACAAGTATTTTTTGTAAGAGCTCAAAATCTAGGAGTTATTGAATATAAAAACAAATGACCATGTTTTTCTAGTGTATAATGTGTTATTTGAAAAATACTTTAAAAAAATCAAAAAAGATGAAAGTAAAATCCATTTTCCAGGCATTTGTGACACTCAGGGATGGCTTGATGGGGGAATTGGCATTTGAAGGAATATGAACTTCCTGGTACCTATAACCACAGCAGACATTAAACTCTTAGCCAGATTACATAGATGGGCTATTTATAATCAAGAAAAATGATCCAAATTGAGATACCTAATTGAAAAAGAAAAGGTTAACTAGATTAATCTGACTGGAGGGTAGGAAATGTAGAGGTTAGAGAAGGAAGGTAAATTGAGGAAAACACTCAAGGTTACTAATTTGCTAGGATGAGGAGGCCTTATTTAAATACATGATCTGGAGCCTGATTTTGTGCAGGGGACTGGCATAATCAGCACTGTAACATTGTTTACAAACAAAAACTGGATTCACTTACACTCAGAAGACTTCTCTTGGAAGTATACTTGTTTGCTCAGAGAATCAATAAGAAGCTTAAGAGTGAGGATTGGGAAATGAGCAATGACTGACAACACAGCTGCAGAAATAGTCTGGTTAGAATAGAACCTCCCACAATGATCTCCCCAGTGGACACTGCTGGACTCCTGACTTCATGGGCACCACTGTTCTGGATACTGATAGTAAGTAAACCAACAGCCCACTCACAGTGGATGTGAAGCTGTTCTTGTCTCTTTGCATCCCTTGCTCCAGGGGCAGAGTTCTAGATGGGCTGTTGAATCCACTAAGCTTATGTCACATGTCCTCCCCCCGGCTGCCAAGGTTCTTGGAGAACCTGTATCTTGCCTTCTCTGTGCCTGCTGCAGAGGTCTCCAAATAGGAAAGGAAATTTGAATATTAGCTGATAAAAAAAAATCCAAACACTCATCATAGAATCAAAGATGAAACTATGTTTCTATAGGGCTACTGAGGGCAGAGACAATTTCCAAGAGAAGAGTATCTGATGTTTTCATAATACAAAGGAAATGGAAATATACCAGAGAGAGAGAGAGAGAGGTGCCACTGGGCATTATAGTTGGGAAGTTATCCATGCCCTGGAATATTTTATAAATTACATTTGCATATATACTCAGACCATATAAATGCATATTCAAATTACACAACATATGCAAATATGCAGCTGTAATATTTTTTGCTACACAAATTTACATTTTGAGAATTTGGTGTATCATTTGGAGAAGACTATTAACTCTTTCAGGTCAACACAGAACCACACAATCTTAATTCTTTTACATGGGACTAGGTCTGAGTTTTGAATGAGAATATTTTGAATAATGTATCTAGCTAGGACCATAAGGGTTTACATAAAATCCCAATCTGTCTTCAGGCAGATAAAATGCCCCTGTTAAATAAACTTCCCCTTGGTGGAAGCTAGGGAGAAAATGAGGCATTAAGGGCATTAAGAGGGACTCCAAATGAAGAAGGAGAAACCTTAGGTGAGCAAAGAAGTTGACTTAACTGAAGGTGTTTGGGGGGGGGACACCCTAATTCATATGATGTACTTTCACAAGCATATCAAAGTCAATCACTAAACTGAACCTGAGAAGGAGGGAGGGCGAGAGAGTAGGGCGGGAATTGGGGAAGGGTTAAATGAGAAATGTGTGTATGTATGCCTTTACCAGCTTGTACCTAACAAAGATGTATGATTACAATGCACCAATTAAAAATAATAAAATAAAGCAAATAAAAATAAATTAGAAAAAAAAAAAACACTTCCCCTCAAAGAGGATTCCTTGATTTCCCTTAGTATTCAGATGGCCATTCTGAATGGATGAAAAGTTGAGTATCTTTTGTGGCTATACATTTGAATCTTAAGAGAGACAAGCAAAACTTTGTTAATATTTCCTAATTTGAATAGAAATTGAAGCCGATGGCACACAAACACAAATATGTTCAGGAAATTTATAACATGAAACATCTCAGCAATTGCCAATATTTAAAGGTTATGTCCGTCATGTTGGGAAGTGGCATAAAGTTTTCACCCTTTTCAAATAATTGGGCATCATACTGATGGGTAAAATTGTGCATGTCAGTGATTCCTGCACTGATGTAGGGAAATTGACAGACACTGTTTAAAGGCAGCCAAAGTTTTTGCGCATCAATATGTCATGCTGG
>PVLC010008462.1:0-58254 GCA_004027655.1 Graphiurus murinus | reverse complement strand
CAGTAGAAACAAGGTGCTAGGAATAACTCAATTAGATTTTAGTAACAGCTATGGAAAGGGACAGAGGCTGTATATACTGTCCGTTTAGATTGTGAGCCCACTATAAGTACTGGTGATGGTGCAGACAATGTACCATATTGAAGGCTGGTTGAGGCCATGAACTTGGACCTTCTGGACAGGGATAGCCCAATAGCCCACTCTGACAAAGTGGGCCACATATTTAGAGGAGTGAACACAGTTTTCTAGTAGCCCTCTGGCTGAGCAGCTACATACTCTGCTGGGGCCAGTACATTTCCAAACCTCAGCCCCCTTGGAACCCACAGAAGTGAGAGATACCCCAAGTCTCCATGAAGAAGGGAGCTTGGAATATCCCAAAATGGTATCAGGAATGCTCCACACTTTAAAGGTGACAGAGAGCTCAGAAGACTCCCAAAGTGGTAGCAGGAATGCCCCACACTTTAAAGGTAATAACGAACTTGGAAGATTCCCAGGTGCGACCAGAGGTTTCCCTTATAGGAAGAGTATATTGCTTGCATCCTCCCAGAAGGGAAGAATTTACCTATGATGGTTTCCTTTCTGCTCTGTCCTACCATCCTGGTTAATAGCAGTGAACCGCCTGCTCTCCTGGGCACACACCCTTTTTTTTTTTTTTTTTTTTTTTTTGGTACTGGGAATTGAATCCAGAGGCATTCTACTTCTGAGCTATACCCCCAGTCCTATTGTTTATTCTTTATTTTGAAACAGGGTCTCACTAAGTTGAGGAGGGCCTCACTAAGTAGCTGAGACTGGCCATGAACCCAGATCCTCCTGTCTCAGCCTCCCAAGTACTGGGATTACAAGCATGCACCACCAAGCCCAGCGGCACATGCCTTTTTGAGACTGCATAACACCTCCCATTGCTGGGTCTACACCAGACTACATAACACCTCCCATTGCTGAGTCTGCACCAAGCTACCAGTAGAGGCAGCTGAAGGCCTCTCATAGCAAGTCACCCATGCTACTACAGAGAACTGGACTACTTTACAAACTTGGAAACACAGCAGACCAGAATGGGATAAATAGCCTATAACTGAGGACTTGTTGCACTGCTATGGAAATAATCCTCCCATCCTTGTTGGGCTATGCTATGGAAAACAAAGTAGGTGGGGCTGGCTAATAGGGGGTTGGTACTATAGATGTAGAGCTTGCAAGGATAGCACATCTTTTGTATAGAACAGGTGAACCAGTCTGTGAACAATCCAATTGCTAGGTGGTTGTCCCAGAAACTGTTAGCATTGTTTGTTCTAGGGGTAGTACTATAGATGTAATGCTACAGGTGTAAGCCTTAGCCCAACATGTTTTGGAAGCTTTAAACATGTCTTGATGGGCTCTTTTGGTCTTTGAGCCCAATGTAATACTCTCTGGGTCAAGTTGTGCACCACTGCCTTGTAGGAGTGGGGTGTGGGGACCCAGAGGGAGTACAGGTTGGCAATGATGGCATGATTCAGAACAGCCATGGATACGTGTGCATCATGTACAATCACAGGTGTGTGCACCTCCCATATCATAGCGAGTGTGAGGGTACGCACACATCTCACACATGCACATTGCATATAGTTATGTAAAATGATTAAGCAAAGTGCATCACAAATGTGTATGTCCCACTGATGTGGGCGTGCACCATTTGGTGTAGAACCCCATATAAAGAACAGGTCTGCAGAATAAAGTTGCTGGTTGTTCTCCTCTGGGTGGCAACACTGAGTGTTTTCTTCCTGGATAGTGATATCTCACTGCCTGCAACCACAGCTAATCCCTGGCAAACAAATAGCTAAACTTATTGAAAAGGCCAAGTATAATTAAATACTGCTTATAGGAAACTCATATAGTAATATTTTGAAATCCACATCTATGTTAAAAGTTTAGAATGGCATGTTATATGCAAACACTAATCATAAAAAAGCTATATGAGTATATTAGTATCAAAAAAGCAAGCTGAAGAAAAAAGCAATGCATCATATAGAAAAAGCAACATTTCATAATGATATATGTGTCCTGGAACTCCTAAATATTTGTGTATCTAATGCAAAAGTTTCAAAATAAATGAAGCCATAAATGACAAAGAACAAAACTCACCTAGTCATGAGTGAATGACAAGGGCCAGATTGGCTCTTAAACAAAACGAAATGTAACAAAACATGAGAGGTTTTTAGTCATTGGATAACAGGTGGTGTAGGAGTCTGCCTTGTTAAATGGAATAAAGATGAGTGGAGTCCTGGGATTTCTCTGCTTACTGTTTGTGGACGGAATGTAGACTGGGGTGCACAGAAGGAGAATCCTTAAAAACAGCCTGGTATCTTAGAGAGTAAGAACATTGATTGGCCTTGGAGACATATGTACATCTGGAATTAGTTTAGCAAAATCCTGATTATAGGGTAGTTTCAGAAAGAAAGAGAAATAGAATACAGTGTTAGTGGAGAAGGTCTCTTGATAGGTTAGCTTAATACTGACTTGTGTATGGATGAGAGACAACTACCTGTGACTAGGGATAAAATACGATGAAAAATAATCCCATAGATCTGAGAAGCTCATTGAACTGTAACCACACACATACTCTCACCATGTCAATGCTGATCAAAATCAAACTGTAGAAAATGATTTTGGAAAACCACAAATGCAGTTGCATTTAATGATAAACAGGATAATAACAGTAGCAATAAAGACCTCAAATGTATCCAGAAGCAGGGATAGAGGTGCATTACATGCAAGGTGACCACATTAAGAATGCCACAAACCTAGCTGCCTGTAATACTAGCACTTGAGAGTATGAGACAGGAGGATTGCAAGTTGAAGACAACTCTTGGGAACTTGATGAGACAATTTTCAAAATAAATAAATAAATAAATAAATAAATAAATAAATAAATAAATAAATAAATAAAGCTGGTGGTATGGCACAGAGGTAGAATACCCCTGGGTTCAATCCCCAGTACCACACACACAGAAAAAAAAAGATGGACGGACAGATGGATGGAAGGAAGGAAGGGAGGAAGGGAGGGAGGGAGGGAGGGAGGGAGACAGCTGAGGCTATATTAATTAAAACACAATTTTTTCAACTGGGGCAGCAACTCCAGACCTTATCCTGCTTTCTTCTGCTTTCCTCAGACAACATTTTGAGTATTATAGTCACAAGCACTTCACTTCTAGTGACATTGATACATTTGAAAGTATTTAGAAAATAATATTCTTTACTTGAAATTAAGGTCCATGAAGAATAATTAAAATGTCAACACAAAATATTTTAATATAGAATCAAATAATAATAGTAGTTAATAGCTTTTGAGCATTTACTATAATAGGCTGTGATTTATGTCATAGACAATAATGAAAAATGAACCAGAGGATTTAAAAGGCAAGGGCAATTTAACTTGAGACTCTTGCCCAGCCAAGTGAGGATGTTCCCTAGGCAGTTGTATATACACTCTTAAATGCAGAAGGGAAGTCTGGGTTTGATGATAAAAACTCTGATATGATCAGCAGGTAGAGAGCATGTAAAGCTGCTGATGTTAGATCAGATAAGGAAAGAGTAAAGTCATTAAAAGAGGCCAAGAGCTTGTACTCCATGATAGCAGACTCCTGAAAGCCAAGGAGAATGAGAAATAACAGTGGCAAAGGTAAAAAAAAATACTAGCATATAGGACAAGGATGAGACTGTTTCAGGGCAGAGGAAATAGTCAACTGTGTTGGGAGGAAGTAAAAGGCAAGGAAGATGATGAGTTTCCAGCAGAGAATACTGAAAAATGTCAAGGTCAGTTTTATGGGAACATTTGGGGTTTGGGGCAAGAGATGATTGGAACAGGTTGAGAGTTGAATGAAAGGTGAAAAGGGGAGAGTGACTAAGGCTACAGGAGAACATTCGGTGGAGAGGAAGGAAATTCGAGAAGAAAACAAAACAAAACAAAACAAAAGGATGACAGAATGAGAAACTGGAAGTGGATGTAATTTTTAAGGGAACTTGAGTAAATGGTTTTTGATATTTCCCCATAATATGAGGCATCTAGTAAGTGGAAGAGAAAAGTAGAAGAAAAATAAAGGCATTGGGATTGAGTCAAGATGATTAGGTGATAAAGTGAATGTAGAAAGAAAGGATAGATAAAAGTAATTGGACAGGTCAAGTAGTCATAAGTACTAGGGAGGTAGAAAATCATTAGCAATGAGAGAATTTGATTAAGCAAGATTTTAAGTTTATGATCAGAGAGTGGGTCCATATATATGTCTATGTATATTTTCATGATTTTGATTTTGTCCAACGTAGAGTTAGGAATATTTTAATAGCTGGAAAATTCTTTGAACATATTTAATGGTTGAAATATTCTACCATGTAGATATATTTAAACACTTCCTTTATGGTTGTTCCTAGTTGTTATAATTCTAACTATTGCTATGAAGAACAGTCTTGTGCACACATTTAAGACACACAAATGGAGCTACTTCAGTAAAGGTTGAATAGGAATGAGAGATTGAGTTCACTTCCATCTAGTTGAAAGGGGAAAGTGTTTTGAAGGTGTGAGCTAACGGAAAAGTATTGGGAGACTTGAAGGAAAAAGGTGGGTCAGTGTGATGAAGCCATCTATGTTGGCAAATGGGTGTTTATCAAAGTCCAGTTACTATTTCCCAACAAAGGAGATATAGAAACATTGCCTGTCTGGATGGTTACATTTCAAAGTGATGGCTCCCTAGTCCTTGAGAAATTTTTTTCCTGGCTTGTAAAACTGACAAGAGACTGAAAAAGGACTTACAGATCTAATTGACAGAAGTACTCTAAAGGAAAAAGAGTTCAGTGACCTTTTTTTTCCCCACAGGAAGAAATCTTTCTAAAGTTTAATTAAGGTAAAAAGAATACCGAGGTCATCCTGGTCAGATAGGGAATAATGGTTAAGAAATAGAGGGACAGGAAACACGCTGTGGGGGTGGAAACAGTCACTAGTTGCCAGTTCTTAGACAAAATACTCAAGCTTCTGATAGGCGTATTGGTAATAACAGTAGTATGATTATCTTGGGATTAAGATAGTTAATATGTGTAAATAAATGACAGCTTCAGCAGATAGTGACCAGTGTGTTAATGGAGACTTCCAAGGGGAATCTTGGTGTATTACACAAGATTTAAGAATTAGAAATATAACTTTATTAGATTATCTTTAATTCAGAATGTTACAAATGGAAATAGGCATTTCATAGAAGGGATTATACTTAGTGACTGCTTTATTATTGTTTTTGTACTTGTAAGAAATAGATTTAAAAATAAATTACTAACCACTTGCCACCTGTCAGTTGTGTGCTAAACACCTGCGCATGTTTTCTTGTGTAATAGTGAGGACCAACTTGTATTTTGAGAAATATAAAAATGCAGACATGGTATGAGTTTATTTCTCTCACATGTAGAAGAATATCAATCATTACACAGTATTTTTTTTTTTTTTGCGGTACTGGGGATTGAACTCAGGGGCGTTCTACCTCTCAGCTATACCCCCAAGCCCTATTTTTTATTCTTTATTTTGAAACCGAGTCTCACTAAGTTGCGGAGGGCCTCACTAGGTAGCTGAGGCTGGCCGCGAACCGGATCCTCCGGTCTCAGCCTCCCGAATGCTGGGATTACAAGCATGTGCCACCACGCCCAGCTCATTACACAGTATTTAATGAAGGGATGCTTTAGAAAAATGAATCCGCAAAAATAATAAGTCTTTAAAATTCAAGTAGATTGAATATACATGATTTTTATGGCAGATTTTGATGTCAAATTACACATAATATTTGCTAAATTTATGCGAGTGGATTATAGGAATAATATACTAAAATATTTGTATATAAAGAGAAGTAGTCACATTTGAACTTGGTAAAAAAAATTCAAATGAATCTGATCCACTCATAGATAAGCAGAAATTGATTACACAATACCTGCATTGTGACATTACTTACACTCTTCTATTTTAACTTCAATTACAAGAAAAATCATTTATTTTTAACCACAGGGGGAAAAAAGGACACAAAAGAGACCCATTGTTACCAATTACTGTGTATAAGAGAGCAGAAAATGAAAAAGGAAACATAATTAGCATAAATGAAAGGGCTCATGACCCCATTAATTAGGCTGCAGGAGGCATTCTACACATAAAGAATTTTATCACCTTTTTTCAATCATTACCTTTTCTCAATCAGTTCCTCTGGCACTTTTCTCAGTTAAGAAGTCTTCTATCTGTGATGTCACAAATGTCACTAGCCTCATGGGGCAAAAACTTCAACCCGGTTAATGGGACCATTCCTGACATAAATCTGAGCTCAAGTTAGTTAATAACCTGGATGAGTCTGGGCAAGAGAGTGAAGTTTAGTGGAGAGCACGCACATGGATGGATTATTTTTAATTATTAAAAAAAATGTTGTTCATCAAAGAGTATCAAGCAACACCTCTTTCAATAATGACCACAGCATTTTAATCTATAAAATGGAAACTCTTATCTTTACCAGAAAATAATGTTCAGAGATTTTGAAATGTGGAGATATTTTCTTATGCATTTCCTATGGTCTTTCTCAAGAAATTTACATAGGCATGGTTATTGCTTTAATTTTTATGATAACATATTAATTGTATGGTCATCATTTAACATAATATGGTCAAATTATGTCATTGGAATGGATAAATCTTGGTTTCATATTTTGAAATCTTTCTGAGTGATTCTTTCTCAAAACAATTAAGGATAAAATATTAGTGGGTATTTCCTCTTTCATATTTCCAGTCTCAAACATATTCCCACTTATTACCTTGATTACATACAAATACTAGAAGCCCATAGCATCACTTGCATCTGGTTTTACATTGAAGGAAATGTCACACCTACTACACAAGGATGGGAAAACCAAGCTATTATTTGAACACAGAAGCATTTATTCTACTATCATCAAACCAGATGAAATAAATGATTATGTTCCTGATATTTGCAGGGAGTACAAGTTCAGAGTTCATGATGATACATTGCATAGAGTCTAATGGACTCATTATTATTATTTAGTATTATAATGACTACTATAGTCGTGACTTGAATATGCTTTTAAATAAGCAGGTCTAACCTTTTTTACTTAAAGTAAAAACCTTAGTAAGAGCTTTTTTGAAGAATAAATGAAAAGAAGGACTAAAAGCTTAAATAGAATAAAATAATTAATATAAGGTGTGTTATACTTTTAGGCTATAAAAACTGTGAACACAATGCCATGTATATTTGCTTTCCTCTCCAAATGAATGTCTTTATTCCTACTATGAGTCAAGTCACATTTGATCACTCACAATTTCCCAAAGATATTACCGTTACTTCTCAATTCCCTAGGTTTTCCATTGCCCTTGATTAGTCAGAGCTGAATCACTGCTATTTATCATTATGGGGAAAATAATTTATAGTAATTTACAGGAATCTACTGCTTTAATTCTTGCACTTTAAAAATTCTATATACATACAAAGGTTCTACCATCTTGGATATGATAAATTAGTGCTACCTGTAATCTTTATTTTTTTAAATCAAATTCTTTGTGAACTTAAATCATGCATAGCTGTTCTTTAGAATATTTTTTTTTTATTTCTGAGCTCATAGGTACACCATAATTTACCATCCTCTTTTACGGTTAACCATTGTATATGACAAAGTTCTAGCCAATGAAACATGCATGCCATTTATTTTTTCCTTTTATAGACTCAGTCCAAAAATATATTCCATAGGATCCTTTACTAGTTATTTTCTCTCTTCCCTCCATATATTGATATTTTTCTATCTAGGCTGACCTTGGAATCTATGTACTGACAATAACAGAGCCTCTATCATCCTGGATCATTGGATGATGACTTTCTTCCTGACACCATACCAGTGATAAGGATCATACTTTCATCATAAATATATAATATTGTCATTGTAAGCAGCTGATATCTTATTCAGTCTATACTATGGCATGTATCATATCCTTATTCATTTAACAAATAACTCAGTGCTTAGTATTGCTATACATTTTTCTATTTATTGAATGATATCATTCTTACTCCATGCCAGGGGCTATTTTTAGCACTTGCACATTAATTCATATAACACATGAGAGTCCTAAAAATGAGTAGCATCATATTTCCTTTACATAGGCCTCTGGCAGCACAAAATAATTTCCACATTTGAAATCAATTGTTATTTTGGTCGTTTCATCTTTTAAAGGGTTCAAAGATGGCAGATAAAATTATTACTTGTAGATTAAAATCCCTCTCTTTAAATGTAAGAAATGAAAAGTTATATTCTTTGAGTTGCACATTATTTTTAATTCTACAGTACACCTAGTGATCATTACTTTTAAACATGTAACATAAAGTGAATGTCAAATTTGTAATTTGATATGATTAATGCCCCATTCCTGATTTCACATGAAAAACATTTGAAATTGGAAGAACCTTGAATCCACAGGTAGCATATATTCACCATGCTTTTGCAACCACGTGAGTGATTTTTTTTCCAAACATTTTCCAGTATCTGCACAGATAACAAATATGAACACGGTGGAGATGTATGTCTTTCAGCAGTCTCCACAGCAGAGCTTTAAAGTTTTACATGACAGGGTTCATGTTATCTTACATAACTATTGGGGGTAGAGTAAGCTCTTTGGACTAGAACGTTATGACACATAACCTCTGTGCTCACGGATCTTACAGCATAACAGGGCAGGGAGCTTCTGTTACATCGTGTATGACCTTTCTCATTGGACAGTACAGGAGAAAATTAGGGAGTAAAATCGATATCCTCCTTCTGTATTTATCGACCTTGTCAAAATAGGATACAATCAGTAAGCCGGCACTTTGACTGCTGATTCCTCACTGCCTTCTTCATTCACTGGTAGCACATTGTCATTTTCTAAAAGGAAGGCTGGGGATCAATATAACTACAAATAATTTTGACTCACCCACAGCTCATCTACACTATGAGTTGGAGCTGCTCTTTTATAGTCACTGACAGGTGACAAAACTTGGAATTGACTCTTAACCATGCCAAAGCAACTAGGGAACGTTTTCAAAACTTTCCAGAACAATTTCTGCTATGGCCCACAGAAAAGAGCCTGGTTCATCACAATAAACACAGCAGATTTTTAAAAATTTTAAGTGTGTGAATTTGTGAAAAACAAATAATTTTTTTCAGAAGGAGCACCAGCTACCACTCAGAGGTTATTTTAGCACTGCACTAGATATGTATAATTTTCCTTATTTCAGGTTTCATATCTTAAATGGCTGCTTTTCATGATGAAGGTAATTTGACTCATTGATTCCGCATTTGGGAGGATTATAATGCAACCAGAGATGATTCAGCTTCTTCAGGTGTCTCTTCTTATGCAGGGTGGCAGCAGAAGAGAAGTGCCATTTTACTCACTAGAAAAATATTCAGAGTCAACAAGGCCTGGTGGTGCAAAATTACAGGACCTGGTGGGCCTGTATTCCCAGTACTTGGAAGGCTGAGACAGGAAGATCACAGGTTCAAGGTTAGCCTCAGCAAGTTATCGAGATCCTCCACAACTTAGTGATACCCTGTTTCAAAATAAAAAAAAAATAAATTAGGTTGGGAGTGTAGCTGAGAGAACATTTCTGGATTCAATGCCCATTACACCTACCCCCCAAAAAAGAAAAAAAAAATATTCAAAGAAAGTACAGTGCAGTCCCAGATGAAGATGAATTCCACGAAAAATCTAAGCATTCCCTCACCCTAGTCATTGTATTAAATCTTGTGGGATTTTTTTTTGGGGGGGTGACATATTTTACTTTTAGAACTTTTACCT
This sequence comes from Graphiurus murinus, assembly GCA_004027655.1. Taxonomy (NCBI): domain Eukaryota; kingdom Metazoa; phylum Chordata; class Mammalia; order Rodentia; family Gliridae; genus Graphiurus; species Graphiurus murinus. Next base: position 48,438 of record PVLC010008462.1, on the reverse strand, counting down.
GCACTACACTGAACATACTGATTTTAATATACGTTTAGAACTATTTCTTCCTTTTTTTCTTTGTACTTAGGATTAAACCCTATCTGAGCTATATTCCCAGTCATTTTTATTTTTTATTTTGAGACAGGGTCTCAATAGGAGGCTGAGAGGCTCACTAAATTGCTGAGGCTGGTCTCAAAATTGCAATCCTCCTCTCTCAGCCTCTCAAGGTTGTGAAATCTTAATCTCATGAATTCTACAATACTAGGTAGTTAAAGATTCATATTCTTCAATAAAAAGTCCAATATAAAATCAGAATCCCATATATAAGTGTCTCTGAGAATCTCTGGATAAGTATTTGCTCTCTAAGTTAATTATGACCCTTAAGTGCCACATTTGAAAATGTTTGTTTCCAAATCCTTGGCATCAACTTTAAATATCATTTGTGTGTGTGTGTGTGTGTGTGTGTGTGTGTGTGTGTGTGTGTGTGTGTGTGTTTGGTGCTGGGAATAGAACCCAGGGGCATTCCACCTTTGGGGTAGACCCCAGCCCTATTTTATTTATTTTTTTTTAAATTCGAAACAAGGTCTCACTAAGTTGTTGAGGCAGGCTTCGGATCTGTGATCTTCCTGTCTCAGCCTCCCATGTACTGAGATTACAGGCATGCACTGGCATGCCTGATTTATTATTGCTTTTTGATTCTGAAAACCTTCTTCTGCTTCTGGATTTATGTTGCTTCCTAAGCTGCTACGTTTCCACATAGCAGTTTTATTCATCTATGATTCAAAGGCTGATTTCACTAGAGTAATTGTTGAAACCAAGTTATAGCTCAAAATAGGATGTTATTAATATTTCAGAGTTTCAAAGCTAAAAACAAAGGAAGTACAATTTTATGACCTAGGGCTATTCTTGCACATAGCAGGCTCTGCCTCTTCACAGAACTCTGTCAGGGTGGCCTTGACTCATCAGAGAGATGCTTCATATAGCATAACATTTCTCCTGAAACTTCCTCTATCAATCACCTATCAAAGGACCAGAAGTCCATAGGCATAATAAGCTGTGAGAAGGAAGGATACATATTAGATTCATTTATACTCTTGGAAAGAGGTGAAAAATTGTAATGGCAGACATAGTCTGTCCAGGTACCTTCAACTTTAATCCAAGTTTATTCTCTCTGAGTGCTTAAATTACTGGGGGGGGGGGGGAGGTCAGGAGGATACATCCTTAAGGTCCTTCTTTCCTTCCTTCCTTCCTTCCTTCCTTCCTTCCTTCCTTCCTTCCTTCCCTTTCCCTCTATTTCTTTCTTTCTCTCTCCCTTTCTCCCTCTCTCTCTCCCCTGTCTGTCTCTTCCTCTCTCCCCTTTCCTCACACTCTCTCCTTCCTCCTCCCCTCTCTCTCTTTTCTTTTGTGATACTAGGGATTAAACCCAGGGGCATTCTACCTCCAAGTTACAGCCCTATTCTATTTTATTTTTTGCTTTGAAACAGGGTCTCACTAGGTTGCTAAGAGTCTTGCTACTTGCTGAGACTGTCCTCTAATTTGTGATCCTCCTGTCTCAGTGACCCAACCCCCTATTGAGTACTGGTATTACTGGCATGTGCCATCACACTCTGCAAATTTTCTTGACATGTTGGTTTTTATAGTTGATTTCAGGTGTTCCCAAAAAGTAGGCACAATGCTATGGACTAAAGAAAGTAAATATATTCAACATAGTAATAATAATATTTTCCATTATTTTCCTTGCCTAGAACACATCAGGGCATTTTTTTTCTCAAACAGAATTCACTGCAAATACTAAGTATATGGTCTGAATTAATTTAGGCAGGCTAAGGTATTTGTTTAACTAAACTAGGCATCTCTTATTCATTAAAGAGAAATTAATAAGGATTATTCAGCATACAGGAGAGGAACTCATTGGCTATGTAATTAATGTAAACATATGAACAGCTTGTTATTTGAGCTATTTAGGTATATAATTATAAATCATTAAATTACTTCAACAATTCATTTATAAAAGTATCAATGGTAAGGATATTGGTTAATGTTCATCTTTTGTTAAAATGTTATATTTAACTCTTTCCTATTTATTATTTTTCCATTATATCATAATTCTGATGGTTAAATATTTCTTCAGGTAAACATTTAAAATGGTCATAAACTTATAAAAGTAAGAAGAACAGTGTAGAGAATTTTTTTTTCTCTTTAACAGCTTAGGAGTGAATTGCTTAACCTGATGCCCCATCATCTCAAAACACCACAGTATGTTTCCTACAAACATGAGAATTTTCAAAAGAAAGGAGAGAGAGAGATCTAAATAATGCATACAAAATAACATTGACACATTGCTAATATGTAATCCTCAGACTGAACTCTAATTTTATGAAATCTCTCAATAACTTTCATAACAAAATAATTAGGTTCACAATCAATCATTTTCTTTTGATGCCCTGTCTCTACTTCTGAGTTATACCCTCAGCCCTATTTTATTTTTATTTTGAAACAGGGTCTCACAAGGTTGATGAGAATTTCACTACTTGCTGACACTGTCCTCAAACTTGCAATTCTTCAGTCTCAGCCTCCTAAGCATGGGGATTACAGGTATGCATCAACATGCTCAGCTTCTCTACTTGTTCTTTGACTTTGAAGATTACAGGGCAGTTATTTTGTAGATTTTCATTTGACTTACACTTAGCTGGAATTCCTTTGTGATTATATTTAAGTCATATAATTTTAGCAAAAATATCAGAAAAGTGATTATATGTCCTCATTGTGCTTTACCAGGTACCAGACACTTTCAATTTGTCCAATTATTGGTATTCTCTTCAATTCCTTGATGAAGTTAGTATGTTTCAGGTTTCTTATTTATTTATTTTAATTTAATTTAATTTCTTGTGATATTGGAGACCGAACCTAGGGGCCTTCTACCTCTGAGCTATACCCCAAGCACTTATTTAATTACTTATTAATCAATTAGCTTATTTAGTTTTGTTTTATTATGAAACAGGGTCTCATTGGGTTACTTTCTTGCTTTCAAGCAAAATAAGATATTCCATGCTTATCGTACTTTTCCTATCCCATCTGTCTTGAATGGACTTCCTCCAGATTCTACTCATCTCCGACCTGCCATAAAAGGAGAGGTGCCTCCGTTTTCACATGGATGTCTTCCTAAACTTTCTTGTGATCTGAACCCTATAAGCTGACTTTCCCTTTTATTACTCTCTAACCCAAATTACGTTCTCATACTCTACTCTGAGACACTGTTGCAGACAAAGTGGAAGGTGGCCAGCAGCACCACCTTCTCTGCTGTAGGTAGTAGATTAAGAATTGGACTGTCCAGGAACGAAGTTTAAGGAGAGCAAAAGAAAATAAAGAAAAAGAGGAAGAGAGCTGGGCATGGTGGCAACCACTTGTAATCCCAGTACTTGGGAGGCTGAGCCCAGAGGATCCAGGTTCACAGTCAGCCTGAGGCCCTCACAACTTAGTGAGACCCTGTTTCTAAATAAAGAACAAAAAATAGGACTGGAGGTGTAGTTCAGAGGTAGAATATGCCTGGGTTCCATCCCCAGTACCACAAAAAAAAAAAAAAAAAAGGCAGAGTAAATGAAAAAGAAGTGGAAGAGAAAATTAATATTGAAAAGTAGTACTATGGAACCAGTTTAGTTTGTCATCAAGAGATGACTGGATAACAAAATTATGGAATATACACACAATGGAATTCTACTCAGCCATAAAGAAGAACAAAATTATGTCATGTTCAGGGAAATGGATGGAACTGAAGAATATTATGTTACATGATTTTAGTCAGTCACAAAAAGCTAAAGGTTGAATATGTGAGAGCTAGGGACAAATTGGGATACAGAAGGGACTCTAGACAAAAGAGGAAAAATCATAGTGAAGACAAAGGAAGGGGCCTAAGGGAGGGAGGTGGGAGGGAGGGAAACTCGATGAAGGAAATACTTCAATGGACATGTTGTACTGTACATACACAAATTTATCAATGAAATTCTCAATCTCGTGCATGGGGAAGGTGAGGGAGATGCTGGAGCCTGGCGGAAGGCTCACTGAATTCCATGTGCATGTATGCTTCTATCACCTTGAACTTCATCATGATGTATGGTTACAATGCACCAATAAATAATAATAATAATAATAATAATAATAATAATAATAATAATAATAAAGTACAAACAACATGCAATATCAAAAATCTAAAATATTTGAACAATTAATTTTTCTATCTTTGGAGTAATCTGTCATTGTTTCAGTTGGTTTTTTTAAAATTATGTATCATATAAATGCATCTTCCAACCTATGATTTTTATTTTGCTTTGATTTGAGTAATTTTTAAATGTTATAGTCATTTAAACTTACATTTTCTTTGTTTTGTTACTAAAATATCTAAAAAATAAAAATAAATGTTTGCTAATTATTGGTTGTGGGAACACAGGTGCATTTTTATGATTAATTTTTCTCTTTTTTATACTGTAAAATATTCAAAGTGATCAAAAATAGATCTTTACACAGAAAATGAATTTACATATGGGCAAAACAGATGCTTCCTTGTGAAATTAAATGTATAAAATAGTCTATAAATATGTTTTGTGTTTCAAATATTCTGTGGACCATTCCAACTGTGTTATATTTACACTACTGTGACAAAATACCTAAGGTAATCAACATAAAAGAAGAAAGATTTGTTTCAGCTCATGGTTTCAGAGGCTTTAGTCCATGGTTGCTTGGCTCCCTTGCCTCTAGGTCTGTAGCAAGGCATTATATCATGGTGGGGAGCACATGGTAGAGGAAGATGCTCACCTCATGGAGGCTGGAAGAGAAAGAGACAGAATGTGAGTCTGTATCAGATACTCCCTTTAAGGGTACATACCCAAGTGCCTAACTTCCTTCCACTAAACCCCACCTCCTAGAAGTTCTGATATTCTTCAATAGCAGCACAGACTGAGGATCAAACCATGAGCACATGGGTCTTTGGGGGACATTTCCAGATCCAGACTATAACACCAACTATGCAGAAGTGAAATTCAAAGTTATGTACAAGAGAAATGTGCATGGATGTCTTTACCTATACTAGCTTGTACCTAGCAAAGATGTGTAATTACAATGCACCAAATAAGGGAAAGATGAAAAAAAAAATTTTGTTAAAGTTACACCCGGAAATTTTGGATCTACATAATGCGGAGCCCACTTCTATTAACCTGGCAGAAACAGCTAAGACATTTGTAGATCGGCTTCAAGCCTTTGTCGCTACCTGGCCCTCATTTACCTCCTTGCTGGGAGGAGTTATCGTAGCAACAGCAATAGTCATTCTAGGTTTATGCAATCTACCACTTGTTGTACGCCTTGTGATCAATGCCTATGTTAGTATATGAGCAGATTTACATGGAATAAAAATGCAAGCACTGCCTCGCACAGGGCCTGGTAGTCAATGATGGGTTCGATTTTCTCAGGGCAAATCTACCTAAGACAGGGCTCGTTGAATGATTCATCGAGACCCCATGACGGGTAAGATTAAGCACCTGGTAGGAAATGATCTAAGACAGGCACAGTCCTTCGTGCATTTTAAAATAAAAATGGGGGAGTTGTGGGACCCCAGCTGGGCCCTTTACCCCCTGGTAGTTGCTATCTGCATATATGAGTAATTATACTGACTCTTCTGCTATGGCTACATTGGCGTCTCTAAGTCTGGAGATTATCCCAAGGATGCATAGATGAAAGACCCTCCTACTTCTTGGAAAGTAAAGAGATGACCCTAAAGGAGTATGGTTTTATGACTCTAGAAAGTTTGCTTTACCAGGCTATGTTAAGAATGTGGGCTATACGTGTAAAACGAAGAAGTGGTGCTATTTGTGATCTGACAATGATTGATATGTCATAAATGTCTGTGTAATCCTGTTGTACTCAAGAAATGTATAAAAAATCCGTGCTGAAAAAAAAAAAAATTTTAAAAAAATAGAACAAAAGAAATGTTGATAGTACAAGATTTGCCAAAATCTTGCACAACAAGAATCATTCAAAATTAATAAGGTTAGAAGCAATCTAAATGCCCATCAATAGGGGAAAGGAAAGACAATTTGTAATATATCCATACACTGTAACTCAGAATTAAAAAGGAATAACTCATTGGTATAAGCAACAATATGTTTAAATCTCAAACTAGGCTAAATATAAAAAGCCAGACCAAAAAAGTACAAATTCCATATGATGCCTTTTATATGCAAGTCTGAAAATATAAAGTAATACTCAGTAATAGAAAGCAGTTATTGACTATCTGGCAAAGAGATGGACAAGTGGGTAGAATTACAAAGGAGTGCAGGATACCTTTTGTAGATAAGGAATATATTCACTTGATTGTTGGTGATGTTTTACAGATACACATGTAGGTCAAAGTTATCAAGGTTTTATACATCTTTTTGAGAAGGGGACTGGGGTTTGAACTCAGGGACATTTTAATTCTTAACTCTACCCCCAGCCCTATTTTATTTTTTGAAACAGTCTCACCAAAGTGCTGACGGTCTTGTTAAGTTGCTAAAGCTGACCTCAAACCTGAAACTCTCCTGTCTCAACCTCCCAAGTACTGGGGTTATAGGTGTGCTCCATCACTTCCAGCCTGTTTTATACTTTAAATATACATATATTTTGTCGGGCGTGGTGGCGCACACTTGTAATCCCAGCATTCGGGAGGCTGAGACCGGAGGATCCGGGTTCGCGGCCAGCCTCAGCTACTTAGTGAGGCATTCCGCAACTTAGTGAGACTCGGTTTCAAAATAAATAATAAAAAAAATAGGGCTGGGGGTGTAGCTCGGAGGTAGAATGCCCCTGAGTTCAATCTCCAGTACCGCAAAAAAAAAAAAAAAAAAAATGCATATATTGCATTACATAATATAAATTATATATGTTATAATTTAGCAAAGTTATTAACCTCACTTTTATGTAATTACACTATATTTTCCTTAATGGATTTCGAGTTTTTGATATGCTTATTGTATTTTTTATAGTTCAATATTCTATTCATCTGGTTATTATTTTATAATACAAAATATATTGGCTTTGTTTTTTTCCTGAGGCATATATGTAAAAATCTAAATTTCATTTTCTTTAAATGGAAATAAAATGGCAAATTTATCAGAATAATTTCTTCTACATATTTAGGATTAGTCATACTATTTTCTATTATTATAACTAATTTGTTATCTAGTGTCAATATCATAGTATTTTGAGTGGAGTATATTTGTAGCAATTTTAATGATCTTGTAAGTTATAGTCCAACATAAAATTTTACTTTTTTCAAAGTTTATATTTTATTTAATTGTTTCTTCCTTTGGAACAATAAACATATTCCTTTCAGCTATTGTCTTTTAATTCCTTTAGAATCTCACTAGAGTTTCCTTTTAGTAAACTCTTTATGATGGTAAATCTAGCATTATAAAAATATTGATTCTTAAAATCTCATTTTATACCTTTCAATAAGACCTTACAGTATAAAATATGTAAGGACTGTCCTTTCTTGTGAAATTGTTATGCACCATACACTTTTTTTATTGAACTTAACAAGATACTTCATTTCTATCTATAGAAATATCTATCTATAATTCTTTCATATCTATTCTACTGCTAAAATAAAACATAATTTCTATATAATACAGTTGTTTTACTTGTAAACAAGTGAATTTTAAAAATTTTATAATTATTGTAAATTATTTTCATTAGCCAAAAAACAAAAATACTGTTATATAATGTATAATAGTTTTACATATTTAAATTAAACAGAATTACATACATAATTACAAATAAATATGCATCATAAATAGTACAATAGCACATACTTGGTAGAAAGTTCTGAAAGTACACATTACCTACCAGACATCACTTAGTTGTTCTATGACCCTTAAAACCTTCTTTAACTTATCTAACCAGCAAGGTTTTGATCTATCAAATAATTATTATATTTACTTATTGGTTGATATGAAAATTAAATGGAATAATGTTTCGGTGTGTGTCTGTGTATGAGTGTTACTAAAATTGAACCCAAAGCCTCATGCTTGCAATAATATTCTTAACATATTTAATAATTCTTAAACTAGTAGCATGAAAGATAATTCAGCTAAAAGAAAAATGTAAAGAATCATTGTCGTTGGAAGTAAAGAGTAGGAGGAAGGCTGTGAATAAATGCTCTGTGGATCCAGGATGAACCCTGGGATGAGTGCGGTTACCTCACTCAGTGCTATGTCTACCATCCCTTCCTCTGTGGCCATGATTGGGATGCTAAGCACTTTGTTTTCTAGACTTTCTTACTCTTACAACTGAATATGAATTCGGCTTTCTTGAAAATATCCCTGAAGAATTGTATTTTGAAGAGAGTCTAGTGGGAAGAAGGACACGGCATAGCCACTCTGGCAGGACTGTAGAAGGAAGGGCTTCTCGTGTTTCCAATGCAGCAGCAGTTTCATTTCTGAAACTGAAAGTCACTTTCTGCTTATGGGAGGAAGGAGCAGTGTCTCCTCTGGTGACCCAGACTTACGGTGTGACCTAGTTTTATGACCCAATTTTTGAGCGGCTTGTGTGAGGCATTTATTTCATCATTTCACTCAATGGATCTTTAAGCAATTGTAGACTCTGATAAAGTTCATGTGTCAATCTAAGCAGATCAGACTCTGTTTTATCCAAATGGCCCTGACCAATCCGCAAACTCACTGCAGCCAAGTATGTCTGTGAAAGGAGTTAGTGATTCTTGTTTGTTGTGAGACTGTAAAGATTAACAACACAGTGAAGAAAATAAAATGATCTTCAACTTTTTATCTTTCCTATTTGTTACCTACATTGCTAAAACCTTTAAAGATGTCAAAACCATATGCTTGTTAACTATCAATTGTGGAAACAAAGGTTTTAAAATTATTTTCATTCTTTTTCTACATTATCAAACATCAAAAGTAAAAAGCTATGTACTATAGTATGACCTTATGTATGGAACATATAAGAAAGAAAATCAAATGTCACTCTGTGAAATGATAAGTAAAAACTAAGAGTTTCTAAATCCAGTTTGAGTTCAGGATGATTTCATAAGCTATGCCAACATGACTGTTATCTTGGCAAGTGAGACCCAAGGCTCAATGCTAAGATAACAATTCAGGTACCTAACTTACCAAGATCTTATATATGAAAATATTCATGGAAAATGAACTTCTATTCAACACAATGGTTTCCATATATTTGTTAACACCTTTCTAAAGTATAAAACTCACTATATTTTGTCTCACTTTTTTCCTTTTATTTCAAAAAAGCAGCATATGCAGTGACTGTTTAGCATTAGGCATGTTTTGCGTAAGGAACATTAAGTAGAACATTAAGTAAAGGTACTTTTTACATTTATACTTGAATGAGTTAAAATTTTAAAAACTCAGCCATACTAGTGACATCTGAAGTTTTCAATAGCCATCTGTGGCTAATGGCAGTCATATTGAGTATTTCTGTCCCTGAAGAAAATATTGTTTGATTTGCTGGAGCTCCATAGATGGGTGATTATGCTCAACCTAAGAACACTAAGAAGGATATCATCACTATGTGATAAAAAGGACATGGAAACCAATGTCTAGCAAGATTAGTATGAAAACTAAAAGCAATAAAAGTGCTGCAACTAAACCAACAATAGGTCAAACACTATAAACATGTTGAAAGCTACAAATGTCCTCTCACTCATATTAAATATATATATAACTATAGATATAAATATTTTTGTTTACTAAAAATTCTTTCTCATCTGGTCAGAAGAAAAATGGTTATAAGGGAATTTGGAGAAAGTATGATGGTTAGTGTATATGTGGGAGCTAGAGAAAGAACAGTAGCTACTTAACAATGGGGTTTGTCACAGTAAGTATTGTCAATGCTTAAGCACTTATCAAGTGCAGAGCCAGCTCTCTTAACTGTCTCCGTGGAGATGAACTCTTCCAATATCTTACAAAGTATAATCTAGAGCAGAATAGTTTAATATAATAATAATCTAATGAGACATATACACCAAGGTTTTATTGACATACAGATCAAAAGTTAGGTGCATGTTGGGCTTTGGGGAAAAAGAGGGAAGAAGAGAGAAGTTGCTTTACATTGTATAAACATGGTCATTAAAATACTGAATAATGAAAATTTAGATTGCCTCAAAGTGCAATTGTTCTCAATTAGAAACAAAATGTAAATGATTTCAGCTATTTTGACTCTATCATGTTAATGAGGAAAGTTGTTGACTCTACATGCTTGAGGTAACTAAGAAGCAGTACTTCTTTAGAATTTGAGGATTTTGCTCATGATTTGAGGTTTCATAAGAGTACAGTACTTGACTTGAAATTACTATCAGTTTGAAGGTAAAAATGATCACTTAAAATATGGGATGCTTTTGATAAAATGGGTGTAATCAGTTAATCTGATTATGTAGAACAGAAGCTAGAAAGTATGACAGTGGTGAGTAGCTCAAACTTTTACTTAGTATTTCCTTTAAATAGTTTAATATAAAGTCAATCATTAACATAGTATAATATTTACCGTGAATTTATTTTTGCTATCTATTTTTAAATTAGAGATTTCTTACAAAGTCAAATATTCTGACCAGCAATTTACTTTTATTAAAGATATTGGTATCTATTTGAATATTGAGTATATACTATGAAAAGAAATGATTTAACATTTTAAATGCTTACCTTGCTTCTTTTACTACTTCTTCAGTCAGATAAACAAATATATTCATAATGCTTTGTGTCATTCAAATTATACTCTAAATGCAAATCCCTCAGACAGAAACAGAAATCACTTTGCTTTGTCCTGCATCACAACTATTCCCAAATGTGATCATAAAAGTTGTAAATACATATGCAACAGTAGCTAAGATTTGGTGAAGAAAATTGTTGCATTAAAATAGATAAGTCACTGAACAATTCATTTTAATGTTGTAAAGGTTCTTAGGAGAATTATACCATTCTGCTTAGCCTATAAATAATAATAAAAGTATGCAAAATATGACCAGTTGACCTAAACATAAGTTCAGCCAGTTTATGAAATTGTTTGTAATGTCTGGATAAAATATAAACTGTAGAAATAATATCATGCCATTTTTAGCTTTCCCCTGATATTAATAAAAGTAGTCCAAACCATAACCACTAATATAATTCATAATGACTAGGAAGAGAAAAATTATTTCATATAGGATATTATTTCCTAAGGAAGATTCTATTCTCTTACTCTACCTCTTTGATATAGTAGGAAATGTCACTTTAGGAAATGAAACAACTTCAGTAAATAGACAAAGTAAGAATGCAAATAGTTCTATAATTTAATTGATAAAGAGAACTTAAAAGGAACCCCTGCATTTAAATATATGTTTACAGAATACCCTACCCTTTACATAGGGTTGAAACTCATATCAGAAAATGGAATTAGTGATGAAGTCTGCATCAGCCCCCACTCGTGTGCTCCCTGTGATCTCTCAGCTCTATTCTTGGACTGACACCTGTGAGGGCCCAGGTTTATGTCACCACTACCTTGGGGGCTGCCTCTGACTCTCACGTTCAGAGTCACACAAAGCCCATACTACCGGTCATAAGGAATGTCGAAGGAACCAAACAATCTACCTTTGAAATTGAAGAGCAATGAAGTTTAACCAGTGAGGGAGAGAAAATGGAAGTGAGATAGATATTAAGTGTCCCTCCACCCTTTTCTAGTGGTTTGATATTGGGCACAATGACATATGGATCAGTGATTAGTTATGTCTATGTTGAAGTAACAACCAGTTTGGACAGGTTTTGTCTTCTGTGCCTTTAATTCCCCTGTCTTGGAGTGACCCTACTAAGGAAGGATTAGCACTTATATCTGCTTTTGGTAAGGGGCAGCACTGAGGGAGGGTTACCTTTCTTTCCCAGGGAATCCAATCCACAAAATCATCAGTTGCAGATATTAAATTGATTCTGTGATAAAGGTCACAAAATATTATTTTGCAGTTATTAGTTATCAATAATAGATTCTAAAATTTCTATGAAAATGAAAGTCATGGTATCTAAAAATAACAAAAACAATTTTGTAGAAGATCAAATTATAAGATGTACACTACCTAGTACTAAGACTTACTGTAAACTGACTGCTTATTTGAGGATATATTAAAATAATAATGGAATTTAACTGGGGATTAAACAGCAGACTTATAAACATATAGATATGCCCAATTGATTTTGGCAAAAATATAAAATTAATTTAATGAAGAAAGGATTTTATTAATAAATCTTGCTGTAATGTTAAAAAGCCTATATAGAAGAAGGAAGGAAGGAAGGAAGGAAGAAAGGAAGGAAGGAAGGAAGGAAGGAAGGAAGGAAGGAAGGAAGGAAGGAAGGAAGGAAGGACGGGAAGGGGGAGGGGAGGAGAGCGGAGTGGAGGGAGAGGAAAGGGAGGGGAGGGAAAGGGAGGAATTTTTTAGGTTGTCCACACATAACAGAAAAGAATTTCAAAGTACATTTGGTGTGATTAACAGTGCAAGAAATTTATTCTTTTTTTTGTTTTTTATTTCTTTAAGGGAAAATACACACCTAAGAACAGAAGCTCAAATTAACAGAAAGAGTGGCTTTTGCTGTCTTAGTCTGGGGTTTTAATATTCATAGAGTAGCTAGGGGGCTGGAATAGAGGTGGAGTCAGGGTAGAGGTATGCAATTTCACGCCAGTTTTCCTTGTGTTTGCATATTGCTCTTGCATGTTTTAATTCTGCTTCTTGGATCCTCTATGATGCCTTGATAGTTATCTTGTGATTTTGTTACTTTTTCATCAGCCATTTGACAAACTTCAGGCAAGGAAGAGGCTGGGTTGTCTGTTAATTAGTTTTTGTTGTTGTTTGTTTGCATTTCAAGAGCTCATGGGCATTTCCTACATTCTAAGGGTTCATGACATCTTTCTTTTGAAACTGTGTTTTCTCTGTATCCCTAAACTCTATCTCAGTGGAGCAAGCCACAAATAGTCAGTAATAAGACAGCAATATCAAAAGCATTAATTTAGGGATCGATCAAGTGGTTTGTGATAGCAAGAGTGGGAAATTATTCATTTGGCTTGAATATTGGGTCAGATGAAAATCCTGGTGTTTGCACAGTGTTTCACTCAGCATTCTCACTGCTATAAACTAAAACACCTGACCACAACAACTCAGAGGCAGAGAGATTTATCTGCTCACAGTTCTGTAGATGTCAGGGTTTCAGTCCATGTTAGGCTGGGTGAAGTCTGTGGAGCTCAAGGCATGGCTGCAGGAAGCAGAGAGAGAAGAGCTCAAGGGCTCTGCTCTCACTTCAAAGAGGCTGGAAGCAAGAGAGAGAGCAAGGGAAGGAGATTCCATCCATATATATCCATATATATATATATATATATATATATATATATATATATATATATATATATATATTCCTCAAGAACATGCCCTCCAGCAACCCTCCTCAGCAACATCTTCCACCTCCAACATGGCAGCCTTGCCTCTGTGAAGTCTAGAGGGCATTCTTTTTTTTTTTATGCTTTTGTTGGTGCATTATAGTCTCACATCATAATGTAAATCATGTTGACAGTGACGTACATGCACATGGTACTTGCTGGGCCCTCCTTGCCCCATACAGAGTACTGAGATTGATATTTCACATATGTACACAAAGCCTCTGGTAATTATTCCTTCAATGATTCTCACTCTTCCTAGGGGGACCATTCAAATCCAAACCCTAACACATGGGATCCCATGTATTTTCATTTGGGGGAGGAAAATGGAACATAACATGGTATCGAAGGAAATGACACTAACATAAGGGAAACAATCTTCTAAAAATTATTCTTCTGAAGAAATAAATTCACTTTGTTTTCAAGAAAAGTGACCTAATCCAATTTATAATAACTTTCATTGCACCTGTTTTAACACTGTCATCCAAGGTCCTTAGACAGCAAAGTCCTCTGACAGCAGGAAGTCAAAAAAATTGAATAAAGTCAGTAGACAGTAAGTAGATAAGTTTCACTGGAAGTGCATGACAAATTAGTGTCAACTAGAGGTGCTTTTTGATGGTGCACTCAGAAACCTTGTTATCACTGATGTTCTCACCTTCAAGATTTTGTGAAAATGAGAATACAGTTTCTGTATGCAATATAACAGAAGTTTTATTTCACTTTCTTATGGCAAATCTCACTGCTTCTCTGGCTTTGCTCAAAACCATTACACTAAAACATTTTAATGTTCATTTTCTTCTGGTTTTATTTAATATATGCTAATTTTAAAATATGAATTCAAATGAAGTTAAAATGAAAAATTATAGAAGGGTATGACTGTGAGTATTTTATTTATTTTCAGGTTGTTTTTCTTATTTGTGTGGTATTTAGTTGAATGGAAAAATATCTTTGAGGGGAAGTTTTAAATCTTGCTTTAGTTTTATTGAAAATTTTGTTAGGAATATTTTGTTATGTCATTAATAACCACTTGGGGCACACCTGTACTCCCAGTATTTGGGAGGCTGAGCTACACCCTCAACCCTATTTTATTTTTTATTTGGAAACAGTGTTTCACTAAGTTGCACAGGGCCTTACCCTGTGATTCAGGCTGGCTCTAAACCTGGGATTCTCCTGTCTCAGCCTCTCAAGTCCTGGGATCACAAGCCTATGCCACCACACCCAGCCCCATATATATATATAAAATTTTATATATATATATAATTGACCATTATGGATAGTTTTATAATATTCAATTACATAAACAAAATATAACTGTGTATCTATTATACAGTTACTAAACATTTAGTTTGTTATAACTTCAACACTGTTAAGAAAAGTAGTGGTATTCATTCTAATGTGTGAAATGTTGGACATTTGTCCAAAGAAATGTCTGCCAATTATATTTTGATTTGCATCCCCATATTGCTGACGTGATTAATATATCTTTCTATATTAGTAATATAAGGATAATTATGACTCCACCCTCAACTACTCTACAAACTCATTTTAAAATTAAAAGTATTGTGATTGAATGAAAGATGGGTCATTGCTACTTTAATTTTCATTTTTTAATAATGGAAGGACTGAGTTGAGGAAAAATATTTTGAATCTAGAAATTATTGGCTTACTAATCTATAGCTTTCTGCTTGCTTTGATGGAAGACCATCAGACAGGGTCACTAAAGACAGTGGCTCCTGCTCTCACTCTTTCTACTATATTTCTAACATAAGAAAAAAAAATCATAGGCTTCCTGTTGTGGAAGTTAAAGCTATATCTATACAATTAACTTTTATAACTAATGCTTGATATGCTTTAATCAAAACATAGATAATTTCTTTGTTTTTAAAGAAAGACAACTTGAATTCTGTATGACATTTATGAATAAAAGAGAGGCCTGAGATTTGTTCCAGGAGTTTGGCTTTCTTGTCTTTCTCTCCTTTCACCTCTCAACTCAAAGTCTTCTATCTTGAGAGATTTTCATCACGTTGACCCAGGACTCTGCTGGTCTGGATACCAGGAGACTATAATTGTGAATGTCATATTTTATTGAGCATTTCTATTTTTTCTCCTACAATGGCCACTTATTATCTTAGAACTACTGTGCAATAACAGAAAGTCTTATTCTATTGGAGATACCAATAGAATATGACTCGGAGGGATGCTGAGACAAAGGAAGAAGTTAGTTGAGTGTAGGTGAAGCATTTAGAATACTGTCTGGTATACAATAAACATGCATCAAATGTTAGCTATAATTACTAATATAGTTGCTTTAGTAAAAGTACCATTATAACATAGATAAAGGATGATATTTAATATAATAATTCTGATTTCATAAGATTAACTGAAAATAGGCATCATAACATACTATATAATATTTGGTTCAATTTTATTAACCTATAGCAACATCAATATAAATAATGTATTTCTACGTAAAACTAGATGTTTTTCTATTAGTTCATCAAATGTGAAATCCCAAAATGTTACAATCACTTCTGAGACATAGAGTTCTATATCCTTTCTAATGTTTGTTACATATATTTTAATTTCCCACAGCAACTATATATTCATAGTATATTAAATGAAAACTATTTAAAAGTATAATTAAGTATAGTCAAAGTCTAAATTTTGATATAAATCCTATCAGATATACCTGAGTGTAGTTAAATAGCTAAAGATCCTGCTATGGATTTATTTCAATATGGATTCACTAAATTATCCTGGAAAAGAACTGGAAAATGATTTTGACATAGACAAAGCAAAATCTTAGCCTTTTGTAGATGGAAGTAATTCTGACAAAGCCCAGTGTGTCAATAAGGTTGGCCTATTGAGAAACTCATGCTACTTGAGGGGAGAAAGAGTCTACAAGCAATGAAATGCAAAACCATTTTTTAAGCTTCTGACAGATAATCACCAAAAAACAAACAAAAAAGATTCAATGGCTATGCTTATGCTAGTTTGTCAGGGAGTACTAGAGGCAACAGCTCATCCACTACCCTAAAGACTGCAGCAAATACAGGTGTCAGTTTGGGGAAGGTGATGCTGTCCTCGAGGGTACTGATATTTAGAGTTACCCTCTCTGTAAAGAAGAGAGTGGCAGAGACCTCCTTAAGGCACCCTGGGGCATTTAGAACATAGTACAGAGAGAAGGCAAAGCAGAATGGAAAGACATATAATGAACCCACCTGAAATAGCTCCTAGGGACTCCAGGGAACAATGCAGACATTAATTGAAGTTCACTTGCGTGTATTTTCCCAAATGCTACAGGCACGATTCTTCAGATGAGTCTATTTTATTATCAGTGATCTCTTGCAAGAAGCAAATTCTGGAAATTCTTTGAAAAGCAAGCAGTTTGGGATAAGAATTGAATTTCACATGTTAATGTGAGAATGAAAATGCCATCCTTCTCCCCTGGAATAAGGCAGTATACCTACTATCAGAGTCAAAAATCAGCCAGCAACAGAAACAGAGAGACAGTATAATGTGTCAGAAGCAAGGGCAATAGATGCAGGATATTACTCATCATTTGGCAATCAATGAAGAATAAATTGTGATCTGTGTCAAAGGGCTGTTTTTATTGATCAACCCATCGTGGTCAACAGATTGAGTTATGGATAGTGTCAGTTACTGCTTTTCTATTACCAGACTGCCTGACCACCTGGCGCCATGTGCTGTCACATAAAGTAGATCATTCTCCTTTACATAAAAGATAGACAGCCGATAGAAACTGCAACACCTACCAGGGATGGTGGCACTACTGAAACTGGGAAGAGCATATTGCCTAATGGCCTAAGCCTTTCTAGAACGTGTAGGTAAAATGAAAAAACATCACTCCTTCTATTCACTTAAGAGAGAAAGATGACGCCGAGCATGGTGGAGCAGTCCTGTAATCTCAGTACTTGTGAGGCTAACACAGGAGGACCACAGGTTCAAGACCAGCCTCTGCAACTTAGTGAGACCTTCAGCATCTTAGCAACACCCTGTTTCAAAGTGGTTTCAAAGTGAAAAACAAAAAGGGCTGGAGGGTATAGCTCAAGGAGGAAAGCCCCTGGGTTCAATCTTCAGTATAATACATAACTTCCAGTACAGAGAGAGAGAGGCAGACAGACAGATAGAAAGAGGAAAATCTATTAATACTTAAAAGAGGCTAAGACAAGAGGAGCACAGGTCCAAGGCCAGCTTCAGAAACCTCATGAGGCCCTTCACAACTTAGTGAGACTGTTTCCAAATCAAAATTAAATTGGGCTGGAAGTATAGCCCAGAAATAGAATGCCTCTGGGTTCAATCCCCAGTACCACACACACACCAAAAAGAAAAATAGAATAATATATTCATACTACACTTCTGACCCCATACAAGAGAACCTAAGGAAAATAATTCTTCCATCTTTTTAAAATAAATTTAATTTCATTTTATATGATTATTATCTTTCCTTAATTTAAGTATAAAGGTATTGCTTATAATTTAAACACCAAATTAGTATATCCACTTTCAAATTTTATGTGGTTAATTTTGATCTATCATCATTTTCAATAGTCAGTAAACCATCCAAACACAGTTAATTAAAAATTACTTGTCCATATTTTTTATAACTATGTATTTACTATACAAATAATATTCTAGAATATCTATACACACACATAAACAAGTATGGAAATACTCACACACACACACACACACCACAAACTTACTTTTCTTTTTCATTCACTTTCATTGATCTATCTTGCCATTAAAGTTCCAATTTTACTTTTTAAGTTCTCAGAGAGAAATATTTTATTTAATTGTAATTTAAATATTTTATATATCTTTAAAATGTTTCAACATTTATCATTCTGATATAATAAATTTGCAAAATTATTTTTAAAATTTGCTTTGAATTACATTATTTGTATATGTGTATATAATCATCAAATCTTCATCATATTTATCTTTCTTTTTAAGAACATAATAGGCTTCTCTATTATTTTTACTCTTCAATATAATTTATAATATCTATAAAATATATACATAGGCATTTTATATTTTTGTCACTATAAATGAGTCTTGTTTTTCTATTTCTATGCTTATTAGGTACTACAAAAGTATATTTATGCCCTACTATATTTATTAGCTGATTATTTGGCTAATTTTTCATGCTTTTAATTACATCATTTCCAGGTAATTTCCTAGGTAATTATGTATTGTGTAAATAAGTAATTTTGTCATCTTTATTTATAAATTCAGATCCTTAACTTAGGGATTATATAGACTGGAAATAAAAATGCCTATAATTGTGTCTGACATATAGTAGTTTAATAATTATTCATTGAATAAATGAACAAAATGTTAAATTATAGTACATAAAGTGGTAATCTTTTTCCCAAAGTAATGCAAATTTCTCCAGTCATACATAGACATCTTTAATATGTGCAAGAATTTTTATTGTTGTCATTTTGAATACATGTAGAATAAGTGTACAATAAAGTAATATATGCTAAAACCATTTAGTGCTGTGAGCGTGTTCTTCAGTTAACATATTATGAATTCCATTAATAGAATTCCTGTTTGCTTTAAAAACTGGTGATGAACTCCCTTCATGATCATACCACTTTATCATAAAACTATCACGTTTCACCCAACTTTCTCCCACTCAAAGATTAGGTTCAAGGGATTCATAATCTAAAGATAGAGGCATAAGAATAGTGGGAAAGGAATACAGTACTTAAAAGTAGCCTCTGTGAGGAACCTGAGCTTTTGCTCTCTTACTATGATATTGCTGTCTTGGTTTTCTGTTGCTATAACAAAATACCCAAGGCTGGATAATTTTTAAAGAAAATGAGTTTATTTTGGCTCATTGTTTTGGGCAACCAAAAATATGGCACTGGATGCTTGCCTTCTAATGAAACCTTCCTGCTTATCTATCATGGCAAATAGAGTGCAAACAAGACCGAAAGAGCTTTCTTTTATAACAAAGCCACTATTGCAATAACCCATTAACCCACAGATTCATTAATCTATGAGTGGATTAGCACATTTGTGAGATGAGAGCCTGCATGAGCCAGTCACCTCTTAATGGCCCCACTGGCCCCACCTTCCAAATCCTCACAAAGGGAATTAAACATCAACAAGAGTTTGGTGGTGATTTTCAAACTGTAGCACTTGCTCATGCAAATTATGGGTTGTTGGATATGCTTGTGTCACATTGTGTAGACCTAATCATTTGTGCAATGAAGAGCTTCATCTAAGGAACAAAATGTCCTGATTGCTCATGGTCTTTCATTTTACCCATCTTCTCCATTTCTTACTAATTCTAAACAGAAAAAAATAAAGATATCCTGAAATTGTACTTTTTTACATTCCAATTTGAGTGAAGTAATGTTTAGCACAGTGATTTATTTTCACTTATATCAGTTAGGAGTGCACTTATAACATGAATTATTAGGTTTTCATATTATGATTATGTGACTAGTTCTCTCTCTCAGCCTTTGTGGATTTAGTGAATTTTGTTTTAGAGAGAGCATAGAACGTTGATAAGGTTAAACAACTTGGGTAACAAGCTATCCTACAGAGACATTTTGTTTGAGCCATACAATGTTTTCCTTTGTCTCTTTTTATTTTTTTCTCATTTGCTAACATTAAACATTCTTTTTCTCCCTTTTGGCAGACTGCTCAGAGTTTACATTGCTTTATGCCAGATCACTTCAAACACTTACTTTGCCTGTCTAGTCCCAGGATACGTGGGAATTTATCCCATCTGTTCTATTTCTTTTTTACATGTTTCTTGGTTTCTTATGATTGAAATAAAAATATTAATGAATGTCACTACTGTATTTCTCCTTTATTTCTAATGTTTATTTTCATATATTTCATGTTTTTACTAAGACTTAAAGATATAGGTTCAATTGATATGCTTTAGATATTTTATCTATCAAATGGCTTTATCTCATTTGATATTGATTTATCTTATTTGGTACTGATTTTTCTATGTTATATTGTTTACTAATAGTATCAATATTTACTTTGTCTTAATTATATTTTTTGTGGTACTGAGGATCGAACCTATGAGCATTCTACCTCTAAGCTAAACCCCCCACCATTTTTTTTTTTTTTTGAAGCAAGGTTTTACTACATTGCTGAGGACCTCACTAAACTGCTGAGGCTAGCCTTGAACCTGCAATTCTCCTGTCTCAGTCTCTCTATTCCTGGGATTATAGGTATGTACCACCATCCTCAGCTTAATTATATTTATGTCAGTTTTATTACATATATTTAAGGTGTATAACATGATGTTTTGTTGAAGGTATTGCTATAGTCAAATAAATTAACATATTTATGATTTTACATGATGATTTTTCTTTTCTTTTTGTTGTTGTAGTAAAAATCTCTCAAATCCATTTTATTAGTAAATTTGCAACATATAGTATTATTATATTCCTCATGCTATGCTTTGGAAATTTAGATTTATTTATATGAGATAATTGCATATCTGTATACTTTGACCTGTATCTCCTCATTTCTCTTGATAAACCATCCTTCTATACTGTTTATTATATCCAATGTCATTGATAAACTTTAAAATGAATTATTATAGTTTAGTTAGAGATTCTTTAAATTTCTTGCTTATTAGTTGGAAAACTTAATATTATAAAGATATCAATTTTCTCCAAGTCAATTTATAGTTTTATTATAATCATAAACCCCCAGTAGGTTTTTGTGGAAATAGTTATCACAAGTTAATTTGAAATTTTCTATATAAAGGTAAAATGCTATGAAGAGCCAAGTATACCACAAGGGAAAAATAGCTGTGGGATTTATATCAATAGATAGCAAGATTTATTATCAATTGTGTAAAATTAGGACAGAATAGTGTTTGTACAAGTATAGACAAATGGAGCAATGATACAGAATAATAGAGGATCTAGAAATTTATCTACTAATAAATGGAATCTTTAGATTGGCAAGTTACCAATGCAATTTATCAGAAAATAAAAGCTTATCAAAAAGCAGTGCTAAACTTTAATTTTACATTGAAAATAATGTGTCTGAATCTCTAACATCATACAAAAAAATTAACTCCTAATGGATTGTAGATCTGTATGTGAACATTATAGCAATAATTGTATTTTCGACTCAAAATAGGAGACATCTCTTCCACATAAGTAAAAATAATTAAAAAAATGAAGAAAATATAATGTTGGCCATATTATATTTAAGAATATCTAAGTATATCATTAATAGGGCACATCTACAAACTATAGAGCAGGAAAAAGACTGAAATTTATAATTGAGAAAGGATTCATATTAAAATATATAATGTTCATAAATCAATGAATAAATGATAGACAATATAATTCAAAAACGGCAAAAACTTTAATAATCACTTCACAAAAGTAAATACTTGAATGTCAAGCACTTGAAATGACAATTTACATTGATACTTATAAATGCCACTTAAATCAGCATAGAAATAGCAGTATATTCCTACTACATTCATTAAATGAAAAATATTTCCCTGATTTTTCTACCTTCTGTGTATTAGAATCGTACATCCATAACACTTGCCATGTTATTACTGCCACACTTCACATTAGAATGTGTAGAGAATTGCCTGCTTCAGGCAATTGATTTTTGGCTTGCCCTCATGATTTGCTTTGCCAACAAAATGTGGGCAGAAGTAGCAGTATGCCAGTTCTGGAGAGAGGAATTAGGAGGCATTGCGAGGTTCTTACTTACTACTCTTATGATTCATCGATGCATTTTGAGAACATGTCCTGGTCCAAGGAAAATGAAGACATGTAAAGCAAACCTAAAGCCAGGCATGGTGGCTTGTAATCTCAGCATTTGGGAGGCTGAGACCAGAGGATCCAGGTTCGCAGCCAGCCTCAGCTACCTAGTGAGGTTCTCTGCAACCTAGTGAGACCCTGTTTCAAAATAAAGAATAAAAAATAGGGCTAAAGAATAAAAAATAGGGCTGGGGGTCTAGAATGCCCCTGAGTTCAATCCCCAGTACCCCCCCCCAAAAAAAAAAACTGTAAAGCAAACCTAAACCAGACCTTCAGCCTGAGGCAGTATTCACCAACTGACTAACAGAACTATGTGCAAAAATCTAAATCTGTGTTCTTGGCTTCATAACAAGAGTTGGTAATGCTGGAGAATACTGGGAACTTGCATTTAATGCTGGGGGGAAGTTAAATTGTTCTAGCAACTTTAGAGACCCTTTGCCTCTAGATAGGTGAATGAGAGAGAAATACAGGAAGAAAGACATTGTAACTGAAAAAAAAAGATACTCAACAAAAATGTGCCCATATGTTCACCAAAAAACAGGACTCAAAAGGTTAATAAGAATACCTTTATACCTTTCTAATAGATAAAGGCTGATAACAACCAGATGTCCATCAATAGTAAAGTGAATAAATAAATCATAGTATATGCACTCAGTGGGGCAATCCCCAGAAATAATAAAGTACTACTGCTGCATGTAATAGCATGAATTTCTAGCATAATGTTGAATAAAATAAGCCTAATACAATAGAAGTACACACCTATGGCTCTACATAAATTTAAGAACAACTCAGATGGAACTAGAGACAATGGTTACACTTACAAATGAGTAATAAGTAGATATGAAGGAGGCTCTTGTGAGTTCATAATATTCTATTTCTTTACTTGGATGGGAACTACGTGGATCTATTTGCTATGTAAACATTTCGTGAGCTAAACCATTATGATTTGTGCTTCTGCTTACCACTCTGTCTGAAACCACCCCCTCAAGCTTGGATACAGGGGTTTCTACAGGGAAATGGGAAGCAAACCAACCCAACATTGTTTCCACTTCCTCATTATTTCCTTGGAATCATCATTAGGTATTTCCCCCCCTTACTGAATCACAGCAGTGAAAACATCATAATAGCGATAATAGTTATGATAATGTTTAAAATAATACTTGATATACTATTTATTTTACTTGATTTAAAAAAAAACTTCCTTCTTATATCAAAGGCAACCTTCCAAACACCTTACCTCAATTTCCAGACTTTAATTATTAGTAGTATACAAATATATCATATGCTTTGTATTTCCAGTTTTCATGTATACTGCTTCAAGTAGAATACACACATTCCTCACAAATTATTGATAATTTGAATTAAGATTTACTAAAAAGTAAAATTGCCAATTCTATAAAATCTAGTATGATAGTCTTGAATATTTTTCTTGGTCCCATAAAAGTTTCATCTAATGATAGATTATTATCGGATTGGGATGTAGCTCAGTGGTAAAGGGCTTGCACTGCATGAGCAACACCTTGGATTCAATCCCCAGGATCAAGAAAAAAAGAAAAGAGATAAGAAAAATTAAGCTTAAAAATTATTTATTTACTAATGCAGGAGAATCTGGAACATCACTCACTAAAATCACTAGGAAATGCCCCATATGTTTTTACAATACACTTGTTTTAATTCTGATAGTAATCTGCATAAAGACGAGCACACAGTGAAACCTCAGTAACTATTAGGTCCATTCCCGTCCAACTTCAGGAAGGTTAATAATTTCAAGAAAGTGAAAATCTAATTAATGGAAAAACCATCCTTCAAACTCATATCTGTCAGGCTCCAAAACTTGTAATTTTTATTCTTTAGACACAAGGATTTTAAGGAAATATTATAACACTCTGGAAAACAGACCAGATTTTCTCCCAAAGACTCTAGATATGTGACCAGATTTTATAAAGCAGTATTTTATCCCTGCATCATTTTATGATTAGGTGTGCTAAAAAAATTGCTATAATTATCCAGTCAGGCCTAGAGTTGATATGTATTCAAACTAAGACTCTCTATAATAAATTTGCAATTAAAATGATGAAAACATTAGTTGCTCAGTACATGAAGTGACAATAAAGGCTAAAAGATTCAGCAAAATCTCTGAATGTCAACAGCCACTCAAAATTTAAATGTACTAATAATTAAATATAATTAAAGCTAAATTCATTGTCTATTTTGGTGGATAAGAAGGAAAAATAATCATAGACAAATGAAGAAAATAGGTTCATCAAGATTGTTCCTTAGAGCACTGTTGCGTTCAACAAAGGCTGTATCCTGAAGAAATGGTCACATACCTGACACCTATTCTCTTCTCATTAAAATCATTAAGAATGATAATGACAGTGGAGGTAATGACAACAAGCAGTCATTTAAATTATGATATTGTGGAAAAAGACTCAAGATAGCAGTTGACTTAATATTTTATAATATGTTTTCCAGAGATACCTAGGAGGTACAAAACGCATTTGTATGCAAAATAACATATCCTATGTATATTATCTTTAATGTGTTTGGATATATTTTGATTAGTTATATCTCAATTAGTTATATATCAATATATTTTGGGAGATTCAAGTCACGTTTAACTTTATACATTTTCACAATTGTTGTATAACAAAAGCACAATTATAGTCAGGTATAATAATGAACATTTTAATATAAAAACAATGATCTAGACATTCCACTTCTGTTGTGGCTGAGATGATCCTATCAGATCAAGCCTCCTTCAGGTAACAGATATGAATTCTCAACAACAGGACAAAAGAGAAAATCTATTTGAAGGCATTGAAAAATGAACAAAAGCAGAAAGAAACTGGAGATGAGTTGCCAATTGGAACTAAAGAAAAATAAAGAAAAAAGAAATATTGAGAAGAACTCTGGAATTTTAGTCCAAGAATAAGTCCCTATCTGTGCCATGGAGACAACTAAAACGTGAAGGAAAACCTGTAGCTTGGGTAGCCTGAAGATCCAGAGGATAGAGCTCAGGGAAACCACAATCACTGAATACAGAGGTGGGAAAATACAGGAAAAAAAAGAAAAGAAGGGAAGGAAGGATTGAAGGGAAGAAGGGAGGGAGGGGTAGGAAGGGAAGATAAAGAGAAAGAAGGAAGGAAGGAAGGAAGGAAGGAAGGAAGGAAGGAAGGAAGGAAGGAAGACAAAGAGATGGAGCCTAAATGATAAAGTTAAAAAATCGTTCCAGATATCACAGAAACCTGAACCATGAATTCATGGGGATGACTCCTTGCAGTCACACTGATGATATCCTGTTTCAAAATAAAATAAGTTTGGGGGTGTAGTTTAGAGATAGAATATTCCTGCGTTCAATCTCCAGTGCCACAATAAATAAATAAAATTAAAATGTTAACATTTTGGATATACAAGTTTTGGAGAAAAAATCCCATGCTCTACAAAGTGCTCTAAGTTTCAAGTGTATCAGGACAGAGTGAAGATTTTAATCCTATTCTGTTTGACTTCAGAGCTTATGGCCTTTATAATGTAACATATTTCAGCAATTATAAACACATTCTTTCATTTCCTAAAATTTCAGATTACTTTATGGCTGAGTAAAATCCCATTGTGGATATATGCCACATTTTTTTATCCATTCATCTGTTAACTGGCACGTGGGTTGGTTCCATAATTTAGCTATTGTGAATTGGGCTGCTGTACACATGCACATACACATTTCACTTTAGTATTTGGAGTTTAATTCTTTTGGAAAGATACTGAGGAGTGGTAGAGCTAGGTCATATGGTGGGTCCACTCTTAATCTTTTAAAGAACCTCCATACTGAGCTCCATAGTGGCTGCACTAATTAAAAAATCTTACCAACAGCATGTAAGTGTTCCTATTTCCCCCACATCCTCACTAACATGTATTATTGTTTGTATTCTTGATGATTGCCATTCTACCATATTATTTGTATGAAAGAGACTCATTTCATGAAGAAGAGGAGACATTTTTCATCCTTTCAAATTTGAAATATAACTAACTTTATGTCTACAGAGTTCTTTTGGCAACCTAGTTGCATCAATCCAACATGAAATCAAGAGCATCAAGAAACTTTAGCCCATCCCAAGCATTTTCATTAAGGCATGCTCTACAGTTCCAAATGTTGCCATGCAAACTGCACCATGAAGCATTATATTTGCATATAAATAGGCTACTCTGTTTTATTGAATGAAGCTATCAGATAGAACATGATGCTTCACCATTCTGTCAACCCTCTCTATAATATCAATGAGGAAATCTGAGTAACGCTTGCATTAGCATTTTTCACCATAATAAAATATTTGAGACAATTAACTTATAAACAGAAATCTTTACTTTGATTCATGCTTTTGGAAGTTCCAGTACATGGGCAACTGATACCATTATTTTGGGATGGTGGTAAAACAGCATATCATGGCAAGAGCCCATGGTGGAGTAAAAGCACTATATCACAAGCCAGGAAGTGAAAAGAATGAGGAAGGGGTTGGGGGTCCCACAGTTCCCCTAAAGGGTACATCCCCAGTGACCTAAAGACTTCTCACTGTGCTCCACCTCTTCAAGTTTCCACCACTTCCCAATGATGCCATGCTGGGAGCAAGCCTTCAAAGCACATGGGCCTTTGGGGGACATCCAACATCCAAACTATAGCAATCCTATTAAAAACTGAAAAAATTATCTTAACTTTATAATTGATAAGCAGATTTCAGATAGACAAAGAGATTTATAATCAGAGGACTTACTGTAACATCTTCTAGGAGAATCTCGATGAAAAGTACTTAAAATACTAAGGTGACTGTTTAGAATTGTTTGAAATGAAAAGAGAGTTTGACAGGTTCTAGATCAGGAAGGGCCTTGCAGGTTGATGCTTAAGAAAAAGTTTTGTGTAGGATGCTTGAGCTTTGGAGTCAGATAAACCTAAATTTGAGTTACTCTTGTTACTTTTTTGTAGCTCTCTATATACTACATAAATTCTTTAAGACTCAGGTGTCTTATATGTCAAATGGAAATCATTAGAAATAATATATACACCAGAGGTCTCATGTAAAATTACATGAAATGATCCAGGTTAACATTTAGAAAGGAGCTGAGCATTATGAAAAACCAATTCTAGTTTCTGGGAAGAGGAAGAAAATGTCATGATTATAAAAGTAGTAGAATGTTTTATACTAGTTTACATGCTGAAATTTACCAAGTCATTAATCATAACACTGACTCATTTCTAATCAGTTTAAGCCTAAAGGCAATACTAGAATTATATGAATTGATGCCACCTGGTAGAAAACATTTCTTCAAAAATGATCCAGTGACTAGTCTCAGAATATATCCATCAAATATTTCCAATTTTTCATGTTGCCCAGAGTAAAACAATTATTCATTGTCAGGTTTTTATTTTTTATTCAAAAAATTGGATTGAAATAGGATATACTTACAAAGAAAGCATCATTTGTTCTTCTCTTAGACTTTTCCTTTCACAGAGCATATTTCATTTAACCTTTATGATTTATTAGTTATTTCTGTATCTTTTGGATGAGAAACTTTCTATTTTTTTTTTTTTTTTGTGGTACTGGAGTTTGAACCCAGGGATATTCTACCTTTGGACTACACTCCCAGCCATATTTTTTTTTTTTTTTTTTTTTTTTTTTTTTTTGCGGTACTGGGGATTAAACTCAGGGGCATTCTACCTCCGAGCTACACCCCCAGCCCTATTTTTTATTCTTTATTTTGAAACCGAGTCTCACTAAGTTGCAGAGTGCCTCACTAGGTAGCTGAGGCTGGCCGCGAACCTGGATCCTCCGGTCTCAGCCTCCCGAATGCTGGGATTACAAGCGTGCGCCACCACGCCCGGCTCATATTTTTTTAATTCTTTATTTTAAAACAGGATCTCATTAAGTTGTGGAGGACCTCACTAAGTAGCTGAGGCTGACTGCGAACCTGAGATCCTCCTATCTCAGCCTCTCAAGTACTGGGATTAAGATCATGTGCCACCAAGCTGGATGAGAAGCTTTCTTATTAAAATAATTAACATATTAAAATAAATTAACATTTTTCAAATATTTTTAATGTATTCATCTTGCTTTTCACTCCAGGAAGCTGCGCCTATGCATTCTTTGCTCAACTGGTACTTATGATAAAGCCAAAGTATCCTTACTTTTGATGTAACAAAGAAATATTTAATTTTTAGGCTTTATTGGGCAAATTGATATATGAAAAAATTGTACACATTTAATGTAATGAATTTGCACACATGCATATATCCATGTTATATCACCTCAACCAAGGCAGCAATTCCAAGAACAATTATCAGTATCAGGAAAGTTTTTACTATGTTTTTATCGAGGACCTTCACAATTTTAAATCTTACATAAAAGTGATTAATCGATAATAGAAAGCAAATTTTCCCAAGGTCTTGAGGGTACCAGATCCTTTCTTTCCTGAGAATGTAAGCCAAATCTAAGTGTTCTTCTTTGATGTTTTCTGTCCTGTGTTCTCTGAAAGACAGTCATGGATAGATGGCATATAAGCATATCAATGCCTACTGCTGCCATGTAACTCAAACTTCTCTCCCTCTTGATTGATTTTACAAAAAGTGTCCATGATCACTCCTTTTTTCTGTGTTGTTATTATTACTTGTTTACTTAACTGAGGATGGTTAGTTTAGATCTGGGGTATTCTCCAAGACTCATATGTTAAAGGCCCAGTCCTTACCTGGGCTCTCTGGGGAGGTGGTGATGACTTTAGGAGGTAAGGTCTAGTGGGAGGTATTTAGGTCACTAGGGAATTGTCTTTGAAATGGATCATGGAACCTCAGTCCCTTCCTCTTTTCTGTTATTCCACATCCCAGGTTTTTCTATTAACATGCACTTCCTCCATGATGTCCTGCTCTCTTTCCAGAGACCTAGAACTCAAACATCCACCATACTGTGGCCTGAGACCTTCAAGATTGTGAACTCAAGTAGCTCTTTTATCTTTTAAATTGATTATTTCAGGTATTTGTTAAAGATGGAAAACGAACACAGTCAGGTTCTTGTCTTCTTTTTCTTCTATGACAGATTGTAGTGATAACATACAGATTTTGCACATAGACAAATTTTTTATATGGTTAGCTTAATGTAGCAGAAAGAAATTTGTCTTTCTTCTTAAGAGACAATGGGAGCAAACAAAGCAGCAGGAAAACAATCATGTTCAGCAGCTTTGTGTTTCTTGCATTGAAACTTTAAGTTGGAAATACTGAGAATAGGATAATTTAGAAGGAAAAATACTCATGTGGGTTTGCTGAAGTTTGGTAATGGAATATTTTCACCCTTTACCTTAAGCAAATAATATCAAAGAAGATTAAAGCCAAATGAACAACAACAAAAAAATCCACACATAGGTTACATAGATTTACTTAATTACTGTAAAATGCACTGACTTATCTATTGGTTTCCTGGTAGATCAATTAAACTAATTTTCATTTGGGTAAAATTAAAATATCTCTATTCTTACATAATTTCAAACAAAAATGGCATGTATTTCTATTTATTCTAAGGAAAAGACCAGAATGAATGATGAAAAGGCAAAGAAAAATAATATGGATGCTAAAAATGTAGACTTATTCTGATATACCAACTAAAAGGATTAAAATTAGTGAAATATTTCTGGAATTTTGGAAGATTTATCAAACTTTCAAATTATCCTAGAGCTTCAAACTCTACTTTTAGGAGTGTATTGTGGAGAAACTGTAAGTCACAAGGAAAGGTAGATAGATATAGTAGAAAAAATAAAATATCCTAAAATCATTAAATATTTACAAAACACTATATGTACTTTTTTTCTTACTCATTAAATCCTCAAAATATTGTTGTTACAAGAAAAACAACCACTGCTATTAAATTTTTTGTTCCATGTGATGTGACTTCAGGACCCAGTCTTTTAATGGAATCACATATTTTAGTGAAAATTAGAGAAAAAATGTTTGTTAAAAACAGATATCTGAATATATAAAACAATAGACAGTCATATACTGTTATAGCTTTTTCAGTAATATAATGCATAATGTAGGGGTCTGGTAAGTGTTCTTTACCAAGCAAAGGATGGTTTCTTTAGTGGTCCATTAAAGAAAAAAAAAATATTGGCAATACGATGGATGTAAAGCTAGTCCAAATACAATGCTTTTCAGTATTGTAAAAAACAAACAAACAAATGACATAAAATCATAAAAGTTGATTTGAGGTAGATGATCTATCACTTGAAACAAAAAGAGTCAAAGGAAAGGGATTAACATTTTCTTTCCCTTCAATCTATTATAATTAATACATTTATTTACTGTTCCTTTGCTTTCTGAAAAAACACATTAAGGGTGATAATCCTTCATGATTTCAATGACTAGAGGCTTCACTCTTTGCCACAAAACATGACAATATATTCAGCATTTATTTTTCAGCTCAAACTCTGTGTCACAGATAAAGTACTTTCTTTCCACCTAATAGCATGCCACCTGACACAAAGACATTACAAACCTAACAACTTGTTTCCAGCCTTCACAGTGACATTGAAATTAAAATGAAATGGTACTTATTTTTGGTACTTACATTTCTATTGCTCTATTTTACCTGACATTTGAGAGTATATTGAATACTTACTGATAAGTAGAAAAACACCTTATGACCCATGAGAAATGTGTATCTATGATGGTATTCTTAAACTTTTCCATGAATCTTTTATTACTATTGATACTACTGCTTTTTGATATGAGATACTTGACCCTATAATACTAGAGGTATTAAACTACGCATAACCAATAATGGATTTATGGATTTTAGGGATTTTTTTTATTATCTGTGTTCTTCCTATTTTTCAATTGTGAGGATATGTTTTTTTTTTTTTTTTTTTTTTTTTTTTTTTTTGTGGTACTGGGGATTGAACTCAGGGGCATTCTACCTCCAAGCTATACCCCCAGCCCAATTTTTCATTCTTTGTTTTGAAACCGAGTCTCACTAAGTTGCAAAGTGCCTCACTAGGTAGCTGAGGCTGGCCGCGACCTGGATCCTCCGGTCTCAGCCTCCCAAATGCTGGGATTACACGCGTGCACCACCATGCCCGACTTGAGGATATGTTTAATAATAAAAGAAGTAAGTAATATTTTAGCATGAAATTGGGTAAGAATATGTCTATGTAATTATAGTGCTAAGAGTACAATTTGCAATTTAAAGAACTGAATTGACTCTATAGCTTTCAATGATGCTATTTTTAAATGTATTTAATTTCTCTGAGCCTCAATTTCCTTATTCCTGGAGTTGGAAGAATGATACCTATCTACAAGTTTTATTGAAAAAACTAAAGGTATTAACTAGTACTACATCTGATAACTAAATGACATATATTAAATATAGTTATAATATAGAGAATCAATAATGAGTGATAGAGTAAAAATAACATCCTATGATAGTCTAAAATTATACATGATTATAAAAATAAAATTAACATAACTTTATACTTTCAGCTGCTAAATATATTTAATCCAATCATATGCTCAGAGACTAAGAAAAAAAAATGGTGGAGCTTTGTTCTTATTCAACCCACTATGAAGTACACTTACATCAATCTCTTCTCTTCATCAGCTCTTTAGCTCTTTTCATTCTTGTTTTTTTTTTTGTTTTTTTGTTTTGCAGTACTGGGGATTGAACTCAGGGGCATTCTACCTCCGAGCTATACCCCCAGCCCTATTTTTTTATTCTTTATTTTGAAACCGAGTCTCACTAAGTTGCGGAGGGCCTCACTAAATAGCTGAGGCTGGCCGTGAACCCGGATCCTCCGGTCTCAGCCTCCCGAATGCTGGGCTTACAAGCGTGCGCCACCACGCCCAGCTCTCATTCTTGTTCTTTACTTGCCTCACTGAATGTAATAACTTTTCACATTATTAGACTCAAGTGTCCATCCAGACATCATATCTAACAATCCCCAAAATGTCTAAGCATTCTCCTCCCTCCATGATTTATACAAAAAATGGCCTCTGACTGCTTCAGGAAAAAAAAAAAAAATTAGAATATGTTATATTTGGAATTTGTACTCTTCAGAAGTTACCTGGGTCAAGGCCTTGTTATGCTACCATTTTAGGAAAGATAGGTAGACCATCATGGTAGACCACCTCCCAACAAGCCAAGTTGTTGCTTAATTTCTTCTACCATAAATCTTGACTTTTGAATACCGCTCCCATTGAGTCGTTTTTAAATTTATGCTCCCTTTCCCAGTGCATTCCTTCTTATCTCAGTGGTTTCTGAGACATCTGGAGGTCACAATCAGGTGGTGTGTTCTCAGTTATTACAAGGTAAATGCATTCTAACTTTTCATGCTTTATGATCTTTTCCTCAAAATTATGCAAAGAAAACATCAGAAACATTTAATTTGCTGAGGGCATATGCACATTCTATGGACCTATTGCTACAAACTAAGAATAGACTTTCCGTTTCTGACAGAGTTGAGTGTTCCATATCTAGTGTTATATTCTTCTCTTCCATGTTAAACTCTCATAATCCACATTTATTAATGTCCCACTGGTTCCTACAATTCCTTTGGCATTTAATTAGTCTGGGAAGAAATATGCCTTTCATAGTCAATCTAATGGCCACGAGTGTAGTAACAGAAGATCTTAAAGAGAAGTAGCTCTACCTGGTGAGGTGCTTGCCTCAGGTGAAT
This sequence comes from Graphiurus murinus, assembly GCA_004027655.1. Classification (NCBI taxonomy): domain Eukaryota; kingdom Metazoa; phylum Chordata; class Mammalia; order Rodentia; family Gliridae; genus Graphiurus; species Graphiurus murinus. The sequence continues at coordinate 15,511 of PVLC010008462.1, read as the reverse complement.
TCATTGCCTGGTCTCCAGGAAAGAGTGGGTGGTCTTCTCTGCAAAGGAGAAAATTCCTAGTTCTCTCATGTTGGAGTTCTCGCAGGGAAATTTGGAAGCCCAAAGCTCTCAGATTCATCTATCTGAATGTCTTCATCTTGTTTCTCAGATTCCTACAACCTTTTGACATGGAGGATTTTCACTTTCATGCCACTATTGAAATTCAAATCTAGCCGTAGATTTTAGCTCTTTTCTGTTCTTACATGGGCTTTTTGTGACTAAAATTGGTAGTTGGCTTCCCTGACCTTATTATGTGTTTTAAGTTTATCAATGGATCTAAAGGAAATGAATCGGGGCATGATGTAATACACTTGTAAACCGAGTACTTGAGAGGCTGAGATAGGAGGATCATAGGTTCCCAGCCAGCCACAGCAATTTAGTGAGCCCCTCCAAAACTTAGTGAAACCCTATTTCAAAATAAATATAAAATAGGGCTGGAGGTATAACTCAGAGGTAGAATGTGCCTGAGTTTAATAGCAAATACCACAAGAAAAGAAAACAAAACAAAACAAAAACAAAAACAAATGGGACTACACCAACCAGGTGATTATTATCATTTCCTTAGGATCATTTAATGTCATGGCTACTCCATTTTCTAATTCCTTATGTTTCAATTAACCTAAAGGGGCAACTCTAGTAATTTGATGCCACTGCATGAACTATGTGGTTACCTACTATTTCCACCAACAATGGAGTGTTTAGTGTCATCAGAACAATACTTGAGAATCTCATACTGATTTCAGATGAAAATCTTTCATTTAGCCTAATAAAGCAAAGCCTGACATACAAGGTTTATATGTTATTACTTCATTAGAAAGTATAATTGTAAGGACTAAGGGTAAAGGACAAAGAAAATAAAATGAGAAAGGCATGAAAGCCAATGTAGGGTTATGTTACAGTTGACAGCTGAGAGGTGCCAATGAATATTTAATATCACAGTTAGTCTTTCAACAAACCATAACAAATGAATCACAGAACAGTCCACTGGGGGAGAAGAGAAGAATTTAGCTACTGATTTCAGTTCTCCTTTGATTAAATAATGCCTCAAGGAGCTTGAACTCTGCCCCATTTTTTATTGTACCTGGATGAGTGTTAAGCAGGGCTCCATGGTGTCCTGCATGCCTATATCAAAGGGAACATCCTGGAAAATGAGTTGAGGGGACCAGAAGAGTCATCTAGGAAGCCAGCATCTCTACAGTGCATGATCAAATCAGATGACAGACCTTAGTCGTCATAGATGCTTTTGTCAATAAATGAGGTAGTAGCAGAAGCAATATGACTTTGTGACTATAAAAAGAGTGTAACCATTAAAAAAAATCAAATGGGCAGATCTGGAGACAAAGGTGCATGCTTGAATCCAGTATAGATGAACATGATGGTCCTTCACCATCCTAGGATCCTTCTGGCACAGTTCATGGTTTTAATAATATTCCTACTCTCATGTGGCAACTTTAGTCATATTTCCTCCACAAGAAAGTATTATTCTTATTTTTAAATCCTATGTCTATAATGGTACCATTGAAATTAGAGCATTCGTTTCAACTAGAGCATTTCACATTAAGACTGAAGTAATTTTCAAGGATGCTGATTATTCACTGAAGTCTGAGTGTTTTCTTGTGCCTCTTCTGCATTTTGAGTAGTAGTTGCATTAGCTTAACACACAAGCTAAATTTATTTAGTGTTCTTAACTCCCTAAACACTTGAATTTCTTATTCCATGCGATTGCAGGGAAATTTGAGGACCTAACATGTTTTAGTGAGTCAATCCTTTGTTTACATATGTACTATTAGATATAAACCATGTATTGAAAATACAGTGAAGAGGTCCCAGGTGGAGAACAAGTCTCTGGCATCATGTCTGGTTTGTCTGGCCCAGTAGCCCGGTGGCCCTTGCCCATTGGCGTTGCTGTTTGTTTTCCTGCTCGGTCCCTGCTCTGTCCTCGCCATCTCCTTCCATGTGCCCATTAACTCTTGCAAGTGCCTCCCTGAGGAAATACACAAGGACCTGCAGCTAACTTTTAGCTATTTGAATAGGTATGTGTAATATCTCATTATGGTTTTAATTTGCATTTCCCTAATGGCTAATGATTTTGAACACCTTTTCATTTGCCTGTTTGCAATCTGTACATCATCTCCAGTGAAATGTCCTTTTATGTTTTTTACCCATTTTCTAACTGGATCATTTGTTCTTTTTACTGTTGAGTTTTGGGAGTTTCTTATTTATTCTAGATAAAACTTCTCTATCAAATATGTGGCTGCTTGAGTTTTTAATATAACTTCTACAGAGGAAAAATAAGGAAAATTTATCAACTGATAAATTTTTACCAAGAAATGGTAAAAACAAAAATAAATAAAATACAATGAAATCATAACTACTGTGTCAATAATAATGATACCCTACCATTGATAAAGAATTCTTATGTCTCATATGCTTCTAAGAAACTTCATTATTTTTAAAGGAGAAAAACTTGTTTTCTTGTTTTTATTTTCTTGCTTCCTTAGTAGTTGGACCTGACTATGTACAGTTCTAAAGATAGTAAAAGAAACATGAGTGGAATTGTATTGTTTTGGTAAAAAAAATTCCCTGAGGCAGAAAAATAAAATGTCTTAAGCAGGGAAGGCAGAGTTTCAATGCAAAAAAGAGAAGAAACATCAGTGAGCAAAGAAAGCTCAGTATTAAATAGGGCACCAGGAACTTGAGTTGTCCAAATTCTATCACATTCCTTCATTCCAATTCTCCTTACCCAACTCTATCTGACTTTTGTTTATGGCAATGACTGAGGATTTTTATTCTTCTGAAAATACAATTAAAATTTAAAAATTTATTCTTCACTACCTTAGCTTTGTAGTTGAATGAAATCAGACAATTTTTAAGAAAACCTTTGAATCTCACCTTACACATTTGATCTGATCCTTTATTTTCTTTTTATTCAGTATCATCTTAGATACTCATAATTCCTCCATGATTGTATGATTTACCCTGGTATATTACAGCATATGTATGGTTCCCTAAAGGTGACATCTGGAAACATCTGATTCTAGGTCACTACATTCAGTAATTTAATTAACTGTTGCAAAACCATTTTTTTATTGACCACTAGGTTTCTATTTGAGAATTCTTACACTTTGTCCTCAGCTGTGTTTGAGAGCTACAGCCAGATTCCTCTTTTTTCCTAAGTATTTATTTACTTTATGGACCTGTGATATTGGTCTGAGTGATCTGGTAACTGATGTATTTATTTAAGGAATAAGTTTAACTTATAGCATACCTGCATAGCTGCCAACAAATTTGAGCTATAGGTACCATTTAAAAATATAAAGATTTTTTGACATAAATATATTAGCTGCTTATTTAAAGAATATTAAACATTATCATAATTTAAAATGTCATGAAATCCTGGCATGGTGGATCACACACCTGTAATCTCAGTACTTAGGGATTTGAGACAGAAGGATTGCAGGTTCAAAGCCAGTCTCAGCAATTTACTGAGATTCTCAGCAGCTTAGGGAGACCCTGCTTCCAAATAAAAAAGTTAAAAAAATGGTCTGGGGGTGTATCTTGGAGGTAGGATGCCCCCGGGTTCAATCCCCAGCAAAACGCGCACACACACACACACACATACACACACACACACACACACACACACACACACACACACACACACACACAGTGATATAAAATTTTAAATGATCTCACTAATCAGTGATTTAAAGTTACTACAATACTGATGTTTTTCTCCAAGAAGAGAAAGTGTGTCCATACAAATTGTATGTGGGAATCATAGAAACATGCTTCTTATATCTCCCTCAAGAGAGCCTACGACAGGGAGCACTATGGATCCACCACCCCAGCTTCCACCCCTCTAAATATACCCAGCTTCCCCCTCTCTGAATGCCTCCCCTGTCCTATTCAAACCTAGGAGTGGTCCGTTCTCATGGTATGCAGTACTGCTCTACTTGTGACTTGGGTGGAGCATTAAGAATTACATTTCAACCTGAGCCCTTCCTGCCCTGTCTTCCTTCCTTTCTCCTTTTTCGTCTCAGCTCCCCGATGTGCATCAGAGACTGAAGGCTTTTTTTGCTTATTTCTGCTTTATCCTCTTTGTCATTTACAGATGTTTCCCAAAAAAGTCTCTTGCATAATTGTTTCCATTAATTTTAATCACTTCTTTCACATCAGTTTAATCAAATAAAAACAATATCCTCTCTACATAAAACAAAAATTAAATCAATTCAAATTTTCAAGCCCCTTTCTCCCATAATACTGCCTACACTAACCCTTTACACAATGAGATTCTAGAACTGTCACTGAATATAGACCATTGTCTTTGCACTTACATACTGCCTACTTAGAAACAAGCATGCTCACCCAGGACAACAGGACTTATACGATTTTAGTTAAAGTATTATGTCTGTGAGTCAGGCAACATGTAGGGGGATAATTATGAAGAATCTACCTATCTTTTATCATGTAATCTCTGTTTTCAGAAAGGAGATCTTATAGCAATCACACTAAAAAGTCATTTTAGTTCTTTTATCCCCAAAATGAAGATTTTGCCCAAAGACTTCTAAAAGTACCCCACTACACACAGATACACAGTTATTGTTAGTCTAAGTATTTGTAACCAGATCATTCAGCAATTAACAAGGCACCACAAACTGGAAATAAAGCTGATATCCAAAACCTAAATACTCCAATAGGCCTCTTTCACAGCATTCCCATTCCTATGCAGCAATGTGGAGTTCTGAGATTATTTGAATGGCAAATTAAATTAGGATTTCTATTGGTGAGGCTATAGAATTTTAGTTCCTATCAAGTGCCCTTTTACCATAAATGCATACCAAGTCCTGAAAACTACACATGTAGACCTTGACTTCTATTGGTACAGAGTCGACTGACTGTACTTAAATCCATGAAAATGATTCTATTGTTTTTTATTTGACTCTCAACCTTATTTATAATATATCTTATTTTTCTCATATATAATTTCTGTTCTTTTATCATTTTTCTTTCCTCTCTTTCTTCCCTCTCACCATTTTGTTAACTAACAGTGTATAGTTTTCTTTCTCCTTTCTACAGTAGATACTATCCAGTAGCCATCAAAGAGATGATTTGGGCCCCCAGGATATATTCGGTAATATTTTGAGGTAAATTTTGAAAAAATAATCAAGATTATCAAAGCTGTGTGTGCTGGCATATACCTGTAATTCCAGTACTTGGAAAGCTGAAGGCTGAGGCAGGAGGATTGCAGGTTTGAGGACACTGCCTCAGCAATGTAGTGAGACTCTCAGCAATGTAGTGAGACTCTCAATGTAGAAAGAACCTGTTTATAAAACAAAAAATAAAACAGAGCTGGGGATGTAGCTTGGAGGTAGAATGCCCCTGGGTTCAATCTCCAGTACGAGTAGTAGTAGTAGTAGTACTAGTAGTAGTAATGAACAACCAAATTCTGATTACCAGAACTTAAAGGATGGTTGCTACTGGTACCTATGAAGCAGATATTGGGGAAGCTGTTAAATGTTGTAAAATGTGTAAGGCTGGCTTTTCTAATTCCAAAACCATTTATCTAGTTTCAAATTCAATAGTATTGTGGTCGAGAAGCCAGTTTAGATATAGATAAATGACTATACTTTTAGCCAAATAAGTGGGAAAAAATAAGATATTTTTAAAAATTCACTCTTAAAATTGATAATTAGTTATAAATTAATCTAGTTGGGTGTGATGGTGCAGGCAGGCCTGTAATCATAACTGCTCAGGAGGATCTCAAAAGGAGGATCCCAAATTTGAGATGAGCCTGAACAACTTAGCAAAACCCTATCTCTACTGCTCAGAAGTAGAGTGTCCCTGGGTTTAATGATAATGATGTCAGTGTTATAGGTTTTTATGAGAGGAATGTGTAAATAAGGGCTCTAGCATACAGTTTTTATCAATAGTCAATGTCAGCCGGGCGTGGTGGCGCATGTTTGTAATTCGGGAGGCTGAGTCTGGAGGATGCGGGTTCAAGGCCAGCCTCGGCTACCTAGTGAGGCACTCCACAACTTAGCGAGACCTGGTTTCAAAATAAAGAATAAAAAATAGGGCTGGGGGTATAGCTTGGAGGTAGAATGCCCCTGAGTTCAATCCCTGGTACCATAAAAAAAAATAGTCAGTGTCATCCCATGTTTATATTGTAATCATTATCACTTTTATATATCAAATATGATATATAAATTGTCAGCATCCCAGGTAAAATTATTACATATGCAAAAGTCTTGAATTTCAGAAGAGGTTTCATCCTAAAGTGCTAGTTTACTGATCAACTGTGGTTAGGTATTCAAAGTGGTGGGGTTTTGTTCACAGAATTTTATTAGTAATGGATTTAAATTTTATTTAGTAATCTGCTTTGTATAGGCTTTCATTAGATTTATTTTTATACATTTTTTGTATTTAAAAAATAAGAGTAATGACTGAGAATGGTGGTGCATTCCTCTGTAATCCTCATACTTGGGAGGCTGAGACAAGAGAATTGCAGGTTTGAGGCCAGTCTCAGCAACTTAGCAAGACCCTCACCAACTTAGCAAGACCCTGTTTAAAAAACAAAAGGCTGGTGGTCTAGCCAAGAGGTAGAATGGCCTTGAGCTCAATCTCTAGTACCAAAAATAAAATGAAATGTAATAAATAAAATGAACTGAAAGTAGTGAAGTATAGTATTCCTAAAATGCAAAATGATGACAATATCTCCTATATCAAATGAGATAATATATGAAAAGCACTGTGTGAATCTGACAGGATTTTTACATCCAAGTCATCACAGATACTTTTTAATTCCTAAATTTATTTTCTTGACAGATTTTATATAATGGGTAGAAGTCACAGTGGGTAGGAATTTTTACTTACAATTTCCTAGAGTCTTTTAGTACAATGGCAAGAACATAAAGTAAAGAAAATAAATCAAGGAAGATTATTTGAATTGGTGAAGTTTAACAAATTTAATGACAGACAATTCTAAATTAGTTTTGCATGATTTGCTCCCACGTTCCTAATTGACCATTATTAAATTTTTGCTTCAGTTAGAACATCCCTCAGCTATATTCTGGTCACTATACAAATTCCATGATGTGCCCTAACCAAGTGATGAATAACTTCTAAACATTCTACTACAGATCCAGTAGAGCTGGGCCAGTATTTCTGGTGTGTGTGTGTGTGTGTGTGTTGAACCCAAAATCTTCAAGGAAACTATGAGCAAAAAAATCTTCCTTCCTCTAAGTTGTATTGTCAGATCTTTTAGATTAGAGCAGTGAGAATGTTGACTAAGACAGTCTTTTTTTTTTTCACAAAGAAACTTGCTTTAATATACTTTTATTGATTCATTGCAATTATATAGCATAATGAGGTTTCTAACATGCATGACAGAAACATGCATGCACACAGCACTTGGTATACTTTTGTCAGGATCCCACTTTGCTCCATACCCCTCCTTATACATATTATTATGATTAGAATGGGTAACTTCATATATGTACATAGCATTATTTGAACTGTTTCCTTCATCAAGTCTCCCTTTTCCATTCCCACCACAAATCCCTTTCCAGTATTCTACTGGTATCTCTCTTCATTTATCTGAAGTCCCCTTCATTTCCCAATTCCTCTCTAGTTTCCACAGAAGAGAGAAAACATGTGACAACATTTTAAAAGGATCCTCAGACGATTGGGAGTGAACCTACCATATGACCCAGCAATACCACTACTGGGTATATACCCAACAGAATGGAAACCAAATTATCAGACCGATACATGTGTATCTATGTTTATAGCAGCTCAATTAACAATAGCCAAACTATGGAAGCAGCCAAGATGTCCAACCACAGATGAATGGATTACAAAACTATGGGATATGTACACAATGGAATTTTACTCAGCCATAAAGAAGAATAAAATCATGTTCTTTGCAGGGAAATAGATGCAACTGGAAAACATTATGTTAAGTAAGATTAGTCAGTCACCAAGAGTTAAGAAGCATATGTTCTCCCTAATATGTGGATGCTAGGGAGGGGATGTGGCATAGGAGGGTCTCCAGATGAAAAGGAGAGACCCTCGATAAGCAACAAAGTTGATTTAATTGTAGTGGACGCAAGGGGGCAGAGGGATGCCCTAAAGCACATGATGTAATTACACAATCATATCAAGGTCACTCACCGAAGTGAACCTGAGGGGGAGGGAAGGGGAGGGGATTGGGGTGGGAATTGGGGAAAGGGTCAAATGAGAACTGTGTGCAAATATGTTGTCAACAACTCATACTATATTGCACGAATTACTACAATAAAAAAATTTAAAAAAAAAAAGGTACACAGAGTCAAATCGAGTGTCGAGTGGTACATGGTGGGGCTTCATTCATGAAACCTGACAGAAATGTTTAGAAAAATTTTAGACCAAGTAAAATAATAATTCTAATGAATTGACATGCATATAATTGTGAGTGAAATTGTTGAGTTTATATGATACTTAAAAGAAGAAAAGAAGGATCCAGTAGGATAGTATGTCACTATTTAAAGAACCTATTAAAACAACTCCTCAATTAAATAAAATAACCAAACAAGAAGCATTAAGGATTTGTACTGCCTTTCCAGTAGGAAGAATATTGTGGTGTAATATGAATTCTTATGGCAAAGAAGCATCAAACTCTCTCATATGCTTTTATGCCTAATGATGTGCATAACGATCCCTCTCCCTCAAGGCATTCAGATCAGAGCATGTAGCTATAAATTCTAGTTTAAATTGTAAAATTGGCAAGACTTCTTTAATAATCCACTCCCACAATCAGAGACTACCCAATTTCAATACTTTTTTTTTATCCTTGCTAACTCATGTCCTCTTTCTCCTTAAGGAGGGGGAAATACTATAGAACCCTGGAGTCACATGGGATCTGAAAGCTAATAACTTAGCCAATTACCTGATTTGTGACATTTCTAATTGATTTCTAAAAGATTAAATGTCAGAAAAACATTTAACAATAAAATTTTAAAGTACAAATCTAAATGGGAAGTTTTGAAATATTCTATTAGGATGTAAATGACAGAAAAAAAGAGAGAATTGCAGTGGTTTTTCTACTCTGAAATGGCTTTGTCCTCGATAATACAAGAAAAAACTATTTTTTAATGAATTTAAAGATACTGTGGATTTTTCTTTTACCCATGTCAATCATTGATATGTTTCCCAAATCACTATTCATTTCAACTATTAAAAGAGTAGCTCTACTTTTAAAAGCAGTAGAAAATGACTAGCATTCCTTCCTAGGTAAGAACTGACTAAATTATGTTTCTTACATGCTTCATTGTAATAAACACCAGGAGAATCAATTTAATGAGAAGGAAAAAACTTAGCTAAATTAAAAGTAGTGAATATCAATCTAGTAAAAATAAGACAAGCAAATCAATAGTGACAGAAGTTAAGGCAATCACTTGCTTCCAATAGCTAATTTAGGGCCATGTCAAAGTGCAGCAGAGATTAATGAAGCTTAGAGTAAATCACTATAGAATAGAGTTGAGGAAAAAAGGTGCAATTAGTACACATGCTAGGGTTATCAATCTGAGATTCCCAAGTACATGTGAAACAGTTGTCAGGAGAAGATTGAAATGTAGACCCAAATACACAGAAATATAGATAAATCAAGATTTTCTCAAATATAAACCAATGACCATCAGATGAGACATATCTCTACCCAGGATTGTCCCCAAAATAAAATTCTTTCTAAAAATCAACCATTTGACTCCAAATTGTTTTCCCAATAGGTCTTTTGTGATAAGTAGAACCGTCAGTTGCCAAACTGAACTTGCAAAGGGAAATGAAGGTTGATCAAATCAGATATAAAGCCTCTATTTCACTAATATTCACATATTTAGTGGCAATTATCACCTTCAGGAAAATTGATTTAAACATTTTTTTTTCTCACCTGCATTGATTGAAATAAGATGCAACTAGTTTTTTTACACCCCAGCACTCTGAACAGTTCATATAGTACTTATGTCATCCCTGTATATTTCCCCTTGGTCTCCTCCAACCATCTTCTTTTAGATCCTCTTCTATTATATTATGTCAACCCAAAGAATACAGTGCAATGTCCTAATTTTGTGATCAATGACTTTAATTCCATCTGCAACCTTATTCTTTGTCATATAACCTAGTAGGTTAGTAGATTCCAAACATTAGGGCATAGACATCTCTGAAAAGTTAATATCCTGCATTCTACATTTACTACTTTAACACAATAAAAGAAAAACAAACATAAAACAAACACAAATGATCTAATGGTCTCAATAGATGTAGAAAGTGCATCTGCAAAGTTTATCATACTCCCAGGGCAAATAATTCAGCAAACCAGAACTATAAGGAAACCTCCTCAATATTATAAATAACATCTACAAAAATCTTACAGGTAACTAATGGTGAAAGACTAAGTCATTTCCCCCCCAAAAGAATATGAGGCAAAGATGTTACCTCTCATCATTCCAACTTAACATTGTTCTAGTGATTTCAGTCAGACCAATGGGGCAACAGTTATACAAGTTAACAAAGAATCACGTTATTTAATATTTATATATGTGGAATCTACAAGAAGTGTGCCAGAACTAATAAGTTTAGCAATGTTATGCTAATTTAATATTTTCTAAACCTTTATATATTGTGTACTATTAATGATAAGCTGACTATAATGCCAGCACAATTAGAAAAATTCCTAATTCTAAATCCTATACACTATATATGTATGTTTTTGCATATTACTAGAATACGTATATTCTAAAAAACTAAAAACATTGTCAAAGGAAATCAAAAGCCTAAATGTGAGAAGAAATACATTGTGTTGAATGATTTGGGGATGAAAATCATTATAAAATCAAATGGACTCATAGATTCAATGCACCTCTGTCGCGTCCCATGCAACACAGGGTAGAGCAAAGCGGGCCAGTCGCTTCACCTGCCAGAGCCAAGCGAGAAGGAGAGTGTCGCGGCTGGGCTCACCACCCTGGGGAGTCGGGATAGCCCCCCCAAAAATCGCACCGAGCCAGAAGTCCAGTGAGTGGTCAGGCGGCGCTGCAGGATTTCAGCTTTATTGGAACACACAATAGTATATATGGGAAGGTCAGATAGGGAGGTGAAGCTGGGGCAGGAGCCAATGGGAGCTGTGGGGGAGGGAAGGAGGCCTTTCCTTGACCCACCCACCGGCTTCCCTAGGGCAGAGGGGTCATATTTGACCAAGAAAGATCAGAGCCTGTGAGTGCCGAATGCCACATGACATGCGCGGTTCCTACACACCTCCAATAAAATTCTAGTAGCATTTTTAAAAATCATAATTTCTAAAATTAAAGTGGAAAGTCAAAGAAACTAGAATGACCAAGGATATTGTTAGGAAAGAAAAATATGGAACATTTATACTACCTAATTATCAGGCCCATTATAAGGTTATAAAAATTACGGCAGCATAGAATTGGAGAAATGATAGACACTTTGCTTGATGGAATGAAATAGGCCCATAAATAGAAACATACACATCTAGTTGATTGATTCTCAACAAAGATACAAAAGGAATTCAATGAAGTATAGTCATTAAACATATGGTTCAAGAGTAATCTACATGCCAAAATAATCTATATTCCAGATTAAAAAAATGAATTGTGATACATAACTTAGAATTTAAAAATCATTAAACTTTTAGATCAAAAATAAAGGCACAGAGAGAACAAACTTTTGGACTTGGGTGAAAGAACATGTTGCTAGTTACAATTGCAAAGTAAAATCTATTAAAAAATGTAATGAATTAGACCTTGTCAAAATTACCTTTTTCCCCATCAACATTATTATAAGAATTAAAATCCAACACAGGCAGAAAGAACATATTTCTAAATTTGTAAATTTCAGAGCTAGTAAAAGATATATCCAGGTTACATTATAAAATGATAAGAAAATGAACAGCAACAACCAAATGAACAAAACAAAACAAAACCTGTTGACATATGGCAAATAATCACAGAGATATTTTTTCAAAATTGTGAATAGGATAAGATAAAATACCACTACAAAGTGTTAAAATACAAGTACATTCTTATTGCTAGTACAAAGGCAAACATGTATAGCCATTTGGGAAGGCCAGTTTAACAGATTCTTACATAGTTAACCATTTACAAATCATATGGCCCAAAAATTCCACTTCTGCTTGTTGCTTAAATGAAATGAAAATTTATGTACTCATAGAAAATGGCTTTACAAATGTTTATAGTGATTTTACTCATAACTGCCAAAAATATTTCTCAATCCCAGTGTTGATCAACTGGGAATAGTTAAACTGTGGTACATCTTTATAACAAAACACTACTCAGCAATAAAAAGGAGCCAACTCTTGATATACCAGAAGTGTGGGCAAATATCAAATGTGTCATGTTAGGTAATAAGACTCTCAGTCTCAGTAGGCTGCATTCTCAGTTCAGTGAACGCTGTGGATTGGGTGGGAGAGGAGTTAACTATGAAAGGGTATGAGGGACTTGGAAGTTTATAAATGTATTTTATATATGGATTGTGGTGATTATAACACAACTATATCCATTTGTCTAAGACTGCTGAAATTTGCATTAAAAAAGTAAAATTTTCTGAATGTAAGAAAAAAAAAAGAAAGAAAAAGAACATAAAAGATGCCAAGTAGAAAGGATTAGAAGGTCTGGCTAATCAAAGATGCTCACTTAATACCTACAAATCCATGACCCACAATTATGACATATATATTTTTTTAATTTTGGGGGGGGGATACTGGTATTGAACCCAGGGGCGTTCTACATTTGAGCTACATCTCCAGCCCTATTTTATTTATTTTTTTTATTCCGAATCAGGGTCTCACTACGTTGCTGCAGAAGGTCTTGCAAAGTTGCTGAGGTTGGCCACAAACCTGTGATCCTTTTGTCTCAGCCTCCCTAGTACTGGGCTTACAGTTGTGTGCCACCATGCCCAGCTAAAATATATTTTTATTGCATTTATAATGAAAAGAGTTACTTTTCTCAGGTTTAGATGCTATGGGTTTCATTAATCATGAGAACAAAAAGAATAAACCAACACCATTTTTTAATCCTAATATGCAGAGGATGTTCCCAGAGCTAACAGATATGATATACAGCCTTACTCAAATCTGTGCCAGGGGAAAGTATTACTTTTTTCTTCCATACTCATCAAGTTATCTAGACATATGGAGGTTCAAATATTAGCTTGCACAATGGCTGCTGCTTTTCAGATAAGGAGTCTAGTTTGGAGCAACATATAGGTTACAGGAAACCCAGAAATAGAGTTTCTTCTACTAGTTTACTAGTTGTCAAGTCTTTCTTTCTTTCTTTCTTTCTTTTTTTTTTTTTGATACTGAGGATTGAACTCAGGGAGGGGCATTCTACCTCCTAGCTATACCCCCCCCTTTTTTTGTGGTACTGGGGATTGAACTCAGGGGCATTCTACCTCTGAGCCCTATTTCTTCTTCTTTTATTTTTGAAACAGGGTCTCACTAAGTTGCGGAGTGCCTGACTAGGTAGCTGAGGCTGGCCGAGAACCCAGATCCTCCGGTCTCAGCCTCCCAAATGCTGGGATAACAACTGTGTGCCACCACGCCTGGCTCCAGCCCTATTTTTTATCCTTTATTTTGAAACAGGGTCTCACTAAGTTGGGGAGTGCCTCACTAGGTAGCTGAGGCTGGCCGCGAATCCGGATCCTCCGGTCTCAGCTTCCCAAATGCTGGGATTACAAGCGTGCACCACCACGCCCAGCTCAAGTCTTTATTTCTTGATAAGTCTTGTTGACTCTATCTGGATTTCCTTTTTCTCCCCCACCCCCTACGGAGCCCCTTGTCTCCACCTCTAGCCATTTCCTGTCATTTAAGGCTGGTTCTCCTTCATTTATTAGTGAAGCAATGTTACTCAATAATGTGCCATCAGGTTATTTTATATCCTAAATAAAATGACAATTTTATTTGGTGATCTTTTAACTCCTCATGATTATTTCTCCCTGTAGCTCAGGTACAGAGAGAATTATTTGACACTTAATAGAATTTGAAATCCATGATCTCAAGAAATTAGTGAAACTTGCCTCTGGGAATTTTTCTACCTCATCAGTTCTGTTCCCTTTCGTTGGATTTTAAAGCATTTGTCCCCTCTCCAATGTCCAAAATTTTAGTGTTTTTTTTTTTTAGAGGAATTGTATTTTTTCCAATCTAAGAGATTTTAATAAAAGGTTAAACTATACAAACCAATTGATAAGCAGAAATATTGTTGTAAAATGATATTTGAGTCGCAAGAAAGTGGCAATGATTTGTCCAGAGATCTCTTCCAGGGTTAAAATGAGGAGGATGTGGGAGGTATTATGAAGGCTGACATTTAGTGGGGGTGCCTCCTATAAACTGTCTAAGATGAGAGTTTAAAAAATGTTCATCTTCACTCTAACTGGTGCAGAATTCCCATATGGAGATGACAAAATATAGACCCGTGGATGTGGCAGGAAGGAGATCTCTGAGGACCTAGGTGGAGAATTTGGAGGTATGTGACAGTAGAATATTAAATTACTGTAAGCTATTAATGTAAAAATTGAGATCCTATTATCATGACACCTCTGTTAGGTTCTGTTTTTGCATTTGAGAAATAATTGAAATAAAATCTGTGTACCCTGATAAAGATAGGCTTGCATGGATGTAGAGGAGGATTACCTAAAGGTTCCCAGTTATTCCACGAAGGGAACTACATTTTTTAATCTACCAGTAAAAATGGACTTAAAATCATTTTTAGAATAAATAGGTATTGTCAGACGTGGTGGTACACATCTGTAATCCCAGTACTCGAGAGGCTGAGACAGGAGGATCGCAGGTTCGCAGCCAGCCTCAGCTACTTAGTGAGCCCCTCGGGAACATAGCGAGATCCTGTTTCAAAATAAAGAATGAAAAATAGGGTTGGGAAGCCGGGCGTGGTGGTGCATGCTTGTAATCCCAGCATTCGGGAGGCTGAGACCAGAGGATCCGGGTTTGCGGTCAGACTCAGCTACCTAGTAAGGCACTTCACAATTTAGTGAGAGCCGGTTTCAAAAGAAAGAATAAAAAATAGGGCTGGGGATATAGCTCGGAAGTAGAATGTCCCTGAGTTCAATTTCTAGAACTGCAAAAAAAAAAAAAATAGTGTTGGGGTGTAGCTCTGAGATAGCATGCCCCTGAGTCCCCAGCACCACAAAAAATAAAATAAAATAAAATAATAAGATAAAATAAATAAGCTTAGAACAGATTTTACACATTTAAAGTATTGGAATTGATGGGTTTAAGATGAACATTTTTTATAATCATGTAAAGTATACAATATCATAACAGCATTTTTAATATTATCATAGACAATTCATTTATCCTATTATTTGTGCAACAGTGTATTCATACCCAGCATGTGACACATGACATCATCTACTTAGATTTATTTCTTCAATAGATCAAAGGTAA
>PVLC010008461.1:22937-58442 GCA_004027655.1 Graphiurus murinus | reverse complement strand
ACTGGGGATTGAACTCAGGGGCATTCTACCTCCGAGCTACACCCCCAGCCCTATTTTTTATTCTTTATTTTGAAACCGAGTCTCACTAAGTTGCGGAGTGCCTCACTAGGTAGCTGAGGCTGGCCGCGAACCCGGATCCTCCGGTCTCAGCCTCCCGAATGCTGGGATTACAAGCGTGCGCCACCACGCCCGGCTTGAAGCACTTTTGTGAACACATAGGGCCCACCCAGATAACCCAGGCTATCCCCCTCAACACGTGGTCTTTAATCACATTTGCAAAACCCCTTTTGTCACACAAGGTAACCCCTGACCATTGTGTGTGTGTGTGTGTGTGTGTGTGTGTGTGTGTGTGTGTGTGTGTATGTGTTGCTGAGGATTGAACCAGGGACATTCAACCTCTGAGCTACACCCTTAGCCCTATTTTCTAGATTTTTTGTTTATTTGTTTGTTTGTGTGTGTGGTACTGGGGATTGAATCCAGGGGCATTCTACCTCCGAGCTACACCCCCAGTCCTATTTTTTATTCTTTATTTTGAAACAGGGTCTAAGTTGAGGAGGGCCTCACTAAGTAGCTGAAGCTGGCCCTCGAACCCGGATTCTCCCGTCTCAGTGCCACCACGCCCGGCTCTATTTTTTAATTTGGAAACCAGGTCTTGCTAAGTTGCTGAGAGCCCCACCAAGTTGCTGAGACTGGCTTTGAACCTGTGATTCTCCTATCTCAGCCTCCCAAGTACTGGCATTACAGGCCGGCACCACCACACCCACCTTTATTCGACCTTTCTTAAACCCATTTTGCAGACAGGAAACTGGCTTAAGAGCCTCTCCAGCAACATGGAGGCAAAATGAAACAAAAAATTAACACCTCCCAGTCCCAGGGTCCTTGCTCCACTTGAGGGCTCCTGGGCTGATATCCATCCTCATTGGTGTATGAACAAACGTAAACACAAACAATGCCAAGGTATAATGTAAGTGACTGAAATCCTGCATTTGAATTCTGCAACCATGTTTTTTCCTTGGAGGTGGTGGTGGTGGTATTAAAAAGTCTATTTTGAAGGGATGGCCATTGTAGAAGGGGAGGTTGTCTTTGGAGGAAAGATGGGGGTAATACTTTTATATGACAAAATTAAAAGTTGGCAACTCCGTATTGGTCTCTAGCCTTTATTTTAAAATGTCAAGAGGCCTCTGAAATCTCAGCCTGCTCTGCATTCTCCCCTAGAAACTCCCTGGTGTCAGCCAGGCTCCCTTGCATTTAGAGCTTGGGAGGCCTGTGGAGGAGAGGGAGAGTGTGTAATACCCTGGGGACCCGAAGAGAGACCAGTAGAGTTGATGGGAGGAGTAGCAGGGACAGGGGTAGGGGCAGGGAGGCCTGTAAATCACTCTCCCTAGAATGCCAGAAGGTGGTGGGAGAGGGAATCGCCTGAGTGGAGGAGTCCCAGAGTCCTTTCCTCCTCTCCCCACTGTGGGCACAAGAGACAATGACAAGCACACACACTCCCACGGAGTCGATAAGGGGATGGGTGCAGTTGTCCTGACCCTGGGGACCTGCAAGCCTGCAGCCACTCTCATCCTGCCCCCGCCTGAACCCTTGATCCCTGCCTTGCAGCCCCCGCAGCTTCCTGTTTGCCCACTCTATTTGCCTGGCTCCAGGGACAGAGCTGATCCTTGAACTCTAAGTTCCACATCGTCAGGACCAGTGAGCTGCCTGGGCTTATCAGCCTTCCAGCCCAGCCCCTGCCTAGAAGCATAAATAGGCCAGGGCAGAGCTGGACACTCAGAGTCTGTTGGAGAGCTCCTAGGAGGTAAGTGCCGCTCCCTGCCCCAGGCTGCTTTGGCTACCCAGTTCTAGGCACTGCGGACCATCTCTGCCCAGGCAGGCTCCAGGTACCTGGAGCCTTTTCCCACTCCAGGTTCCTCCTCCTCTCCTGGCTAGGCTGTGTGGGGAGCCCAGGGCTTTTGCATGCTACAGGCCTCCTCAACCAGGTACCTCTTCTCCTCCAGGTCCCCACACCCTGCAAAATGAAAGCTGTGGTGCTGACCTTGGCTGTGCTCTTCCTGTCAGGTAGGTGTCCCTGGCAGAGGGAGACAACTACAGGGAGGCCTTCTCATGAAGCCCCATGACCCACCATCCTGGGCACTGGAAGCAGACTTTCTGCCTAGCCCCTTCCCTTCTCCACACCTGGCATTTCAACTCAGATCCCAGCCCAGCGCTGGCCTGATGTGAATCCCTTCCATCCCCAGGGAGCCAGGCTCGGCATTTCTGGCAGCAAGATGAAGCTCCCCCCCAATCCCCATGGGATCAAATAAAGGAACTTGTCACCCTGTACGTGGACAAAGTCAAAGACACCGGCAAGGAGTATGCGACCCAGATAGAAACCTCAGGCTTGGGACAACAGCTAAAGTAAGAATGGGGCCTGGGGGATTGCAGGGGGGACGGGTGAGGGCGCACTACTCCTGGGACAGAGAGGCCTATGGGAAGAAGCTGTAGCCAGAATGGCCAAAGCCTTGACCTGCTCCTTGAGAAGCTGACCCATAGCAGGGACTGGCCCAGTATTGCTTGACCAGAAACCACAGAAGAACATTCGACTACAGGCACAGCCAGTCACTTCCCCTCCCCAAATCCCAGTACTTCCTAGAGAAGGGACTGGTCCTTCAGCACACTCCCACCAACTCTAGCTCTGCTGTCCTACTAGCTGCTCTCAGTCCCTAGGTCATCTCTACAATGGGACATGGTGGGAAGGGCAGGGGATGCTGAGCGCACCACAGCACATGTAGGGACAGATGATGACCAGGGCCTAACCCACTGTAGCTGGGGCACTGGGCCTGCAGATCTCCGGAAGTCTAGGGTCCCCAAAAGGCCACCCCTCAGCTCCTCTCTCCCCCATTCCAGCCTGAAGCTCCTGGACGGCTGGGACACCTTGAGCACCAACGTCCAAAAGCTGCAGGAACGTATCGGCCCGGTGACCCAGGAGTTCTGGGATAATCTGGAAAAGGATACCCAGTCTCTGAGGGAGGAATTGAACAAGGATCTGGAGAAGGTGAAGGAGAAGGTGCAGCCCTACCTGGACGAATTCCAGACCAAGTGGCAGGCCGACGTGCAGCGCTACCGCGAGAAGGTGGAACCCCTGAGCAAGAAGCTCCAGGAGGTTCAGGAGATGCTGGGCCCCTTAGGAGAGGAGCTGCGAGACAATGCACGCACCCACGTGGACCAGCTGCGCACGCGGCTGGAGCCCTACAGTGAAGACCTGCGCCAGCGCCTGGCCGCACGCCTGCAGGCGCTCAAGGAGAGCACCAGCTTCTCTGAATTCCAAGCCAAGGCCCGTGAGCACCTGAGCACGCTCGGCGAGAAGGCCAAGCCCACCCTGGAGGACTTCCACCAGGGCCTGTTGCCTGTGCTGGAGAGCGTCAAGGCCAGCTTTCTGACCGCGGTCGACCAGGCCTCCCAGAAGCTAAACACCCCTTGAGGCGCCTCCCACCCCGCCGCTCCCCCTTTCAACATTCGGTTTCTTAGAATAAACGTTTCCAAAGTAAGAAGCAGCCTCTTTTTCTTCCAGGGAGTGTTGGCGAGGTGCGGGGCACTGCAGGGGACATCCAGGGAATTCTGTCTCTGGGGCAGAGACTTCCAGCCAGAGCTCAGCAACCCCCAGCCCAGCCTGGGTCTCCACGGAGCCTTTATCCATGTTGCAAGACCTGCTGGGCACCTGGCTGGTTAGGAGTGAGAGTCAAGTCCCTGTCCTAACAGATAGAAAGGAAGTAATAGAGGGCCAGGCAAAGTGACAGATGACCTCATGCCAGGGGCCCTGCAGAGGCTGGAAGCATAAGTGCTGCAGCCTTGCCTGGGGAGGGCGGGGAAACTGCTGGTTTTGCAGGGAGAATCCATTCCCTGTCCCAGAGGTGTTCTGTGTGGGAGCTTGGCACTGGTGGCTTCCACTTGGGCACAGAACAGGAGCCTCTTCCTGCCTCTGGCTCAGCCTGGTGGGGCGGGCCTCCGGGAGCCATTGGGAAATGAAGGATTTGGGCAGTAGCAAATGAAATGCTTGGAGTTTGCTCCTTTCTTCTTTATTTATTCAAAAACCTCTTAAGCAAACACTTCTTTTTGGCAAAGGCAGGACCGCCTCCTACTACTACCCCCTATCCAGAAACAGACACAGGTGTGAAAGCCAGATGTCCTACCTGTATGGCTCCTGGCACTGCCACCCCCTCTTTCTGCCAGCTTGGGGCAAGTCAGAAACATAACCACCACCTCATGCAGGTAATTAGCACATTTTTATTTCTAAGATAGTTTCATCTCCATCATCGTGCTGCATCTTTCCTCAAATCCTGGGCAGATCGCCAATAGATCCATGTCACCACAGTGAAGCTGAAGCTTGGAGATGTGAAATCATTCACTGAGAAAAGGCACAATGGGCTGGGTTGCTTGCTTTAGAGCCATCTTCCCACTGGCATACGTGATTTTTTTTTTTTAAGTGTGTGGTCAGACACTCAAGTTCAGATGGGTGTGCACACATGCATGTGTATTCTCACACATACATGCCTGCTCGCAGCCAGCCCTTCTTCATGTTCCTGTCTGTATGTCCCCATGCATGCACTCCCCTTCACAGATCTGGGCCATGCATCCCGGGGCCTCTTCCTAGAATCCCCCCTGCGGGGCCTTTACCCTGTGGTACAGGCCTCTGGATATTCTGCCCCTTCTTCATCTCCAGCATATCTGAATGACCCAATGGTCAACAGAGTGGGCTTTTTAGATTCTAATCATTTGGAGTTATAATAGGTGGCAAGCCAGATTTGGGTGGGAACACTTTCCAAAGATCCTTGGCTCGAGATGAGCAAGAAGAGAAGCCCAGGTAGATTTCCAGAGAGAAAATGGTCTTCAGGTGGGACTGGTTGCACCAATGCCACCAAGATGTCTACAGGAGCCCCCAACACCTGGCAGAAGAGTAACAAAGCTATTTTTCTGTTCCAACTAAGCAGAATATGGGCAGCTGACGTGAGCTCAAGGTTTGGGCCTGCCACTTGCTGGCTCTCTAACACCAGGCAAGGGCCTTCACTTCTCTTCATCTACAGAGTCCAGAACCTTCTCTTTGGTCCTCCAATGTGAACATTTTTGGGGGGGTGAGGACACAGGGAACAGCCCATGTTGGGTGGCCTTATTTCCCTTCTTGGTTCCCAGGACATTGGGCCCCCATTCCAGGCCTGGTCCTAGGAGTCAATTAGCTCAGCTAAAACAATAACACCATTTACCAGGCACCTTTGATGTGCAGACGCCCTGCCAAATGCTTTTGTCTCTTCATTTTTCACAACAAACCAACAGTGATGCAATATTATTATACCCATTTTACAGATAAGAAACTGAGGCCGCTATGCAGTGGTGGAGCCAAGACTAGAGCCTGGTTGCACCTTACTCCAACCATCACCCCATCCTGCCTCCTTCCCTCAAGTGTGTTTAAGGGGGTCAGGGGGCCTGGGGAGTGTAAGTCAGCTCGTTGGTTTGGGTGAACACACAATCTCTACTCTGCTGATGACATAAAAGTGCTGGCCTAGTATAGAGCACACATTCATGTCATGTTATACACTTGGCAGTTCATCATAGTATTGTCAAATTTATCTTCACCCCGTTTGATCTTCCACACAAACCTGTCAAGGCAGGTAGGGTAAGTAGAGTTATTCCTACCTTACAGATGAAGACCTGGGGGGTGGAGGAACCGGCCCCCAGACCACCCACGGAACAGGCCCCGCTCATTCCCATGCCCTAACATACGTGGCACACGGGGTAGGAGCCACTCACAGCAGCTTCTTGTCCAGCTTTATTGGAGGCAGCATGCTTGGAGGTGGGCCAGGTCTGGGGTGGGGTGGGAGGGCACTGAGAATACTGTCCCTTTCAAGCAACCTTTGAGGGCAGCCCTGGAGGCTTGCAGGACCCAGGGCACTGGCAGGATGGATGGACAGGTGGACTGGGAGCTCCAGGTTCAGGGGACCTCGGAGGCTGGAGTTGGTATGGCCTCAAGGGTAGACTCCCAGAATCCAGAGAACTTGCCGGTGAATGTGCTCCAGTAGTCTTTCAGGGAGGAGATGCTTCCGGTCATCCAGCCCCTGGGGGTTAAATCAGTAAGAAGAAGGGACATAGCGGGCATGAGAACTTGTCTTCAGGCTGCAGACACATATCTCCTCACAGACTCCCCCGTCCATCAGCTCCTATCCACCCAGCAACACCCCTGACTTCAGGCAAGCACTGCCTACGGCTGCCACCCCAAGCAGAACAGATACCTCGGTAACAAAGGGATCCTAGCACAAGTCTAAGTTCATGTTTCTCCAGGTTGGGTCAGACTGTGGTGCTTCGTACCCCATCGGCAGCTTTGAGGCACAAAGTGTTGGGTGGAGAGATGTGGAAAGTGAGGACTGTGATTGTATTCCATGCAAATGTTGTCTCCAGGAGCTGTAACACCTGGTGGCTCTGAGTGGGTGGGGCAAAGGGAAGCAGTCTCTCATTTGGAAAATCACTGGCGGCTTGGTTGGCTGTGTAAGCCAGTTGTGTAACCTGGGAAAGGTCACCTAACCTCCTTGAAGCTCAATTCTCTCATCTACAAAGGGGGGATCATACCCACCACGCAGCCAGGTCTGAGGACTGAGAACTTTTGCGAACATTTCTGTTACACAAATGCCACCAATGCCAATGGAATCAGTGGAGGAATGAGGCCAGAGAGAGTGGAGGACTCCTGAGAGGGGCAGGCTGGGAGAGCAAGGACAGACTTCTCCTCTAGGACTGAGAACAGGGAGGAAACACATCCCCTCCACCCCAGACTGAAACTGGCTCCACTAGCTAAGAAGGATCAGAAAAGAAGAATGGCCCGCCTAGGGCAGCACCAGGGAGAAAGGAGCTCCACTTCCGTCTCTCCCACGGTGGCTTTGTCAAGGCCCTGCGAGGGACCTGGGAGGTCTGAGGGCACAGGCCTGTGTGGGCTGAAGAGCCACAGCCTCATTACCAGAACTCTCGCCAGGGCAGGGCCAGGTGGGGGCAGAGGGACCTGGCACAGAGGACAGGAAGGAAGGGCCAGTGGGTGTACCTGGCCTGCTGGGCCATCTGAGACTCCTGCATGCTGGTCAGTGCGTCCTGGGCAGTCTTGGTGGCCTGATGCATGTATCCCTGCATGAAGCCGAGGAGGGAGGCATCCTCGGTCTCCTCAGCTCCTGCCGGGAGAGAATGGTTAAGCAAGGGTGGCTTGGCCTGTAGGCTCCTTCGTGGTTGCCACCCATCAAGGTGCAGGGTTCCCAAGCTACCTCCCGCTCCCGCAGTGCCCCCAGATCAGTCCCCACAAAGTGCTTACGGGCAGAGGCCAGGAGCGCCAGGAGGGCCACAACGAGGAGGACCCGGGGCTGCATGGCACCTCTGTTCCTGCAGGGAAGTGTCTTGTGAGAGGCACTCCACAGCTCTCACTATTCCCTGGGGAATAGTGAATCCCCCCCCCCGCCCCCTGAGGTAGAACCTAAGCAGTCAGCAGCAGAGGGGCCCACTCCCCTGCTAATAAGATCTCTCACACGGAGGACCCAGGCTCCAGGGGTGGGCAACGTGTAGCGTGTAGCAGAAACTCCCCAGAATGGGAAGAGGGATACTGGGGGTTTGGCCCCTTCTCTGCCCTAACATGCTGAGTGACTTTGGGTAGACCTCTGTCCCTCTCTGGGCCTCGGTTTTCCTGTGTGGGGTAGGACTGGGATGCCAAAGGCTTCTTCTGGCCCTAAGCGTGCAGAGGGAGGGGGAAGCATGCAGACTGTGAGCGGGTTCCCAGTCCCAGCTGTGCTACCACCCTGTTTGTGGCTTCTGGCAAGTGATCTTCCATCAGGGCCTCTGTCTCCAAGGGCACAATTGTGGGTGGGAGACACTCATGGAGCCCTGAGGCTCTTCTCCAGGGAGCCTCCATCCCCTCCCTTCCTCTCCCCCTCCCAGGGGCATTACCTGGAGTAGCTGCTTCTAGGGATGAACTGGGCAGGCAGGCGAAAGGGTTCTGACCCGTTTTATATAGTCAGGACAGGCCAGTGGGCACTTGAGGGCCCAGTGAGCTGGGCAAAGTTCACCTGCTGACAGTGGAGACCAGGACCTGAGGCAGGGAGGCCAGCTGCCGCCAGCTGCCAAGCGAGTTGGGAAATCCCTTGGAGACTCTGTCCGAACTGCCCTCCAGCCACGCCCCAGCCAGACAGCTGAGCCTGGGGAGATCCTGTTCCCTGCCATAGACTGTCTCCCCCGGGAGAGACTGATGAGAAGGGGGAGGGCTCAAGGGACAAGCCAGGACCCTCAGAGCCATCTCAGCCCATCACCTTTGAATTTTCAGGCCTGTTCCTCCCTGCCCCAAACCCTGACAACAGCTTGGACTTGGGTGATGGGCTTCTCTGGACTCAGGGGCACTCAGTGGGCTGGGCTGGGGATGTCTAGAATGGAGGAGTGCAGAGCAATGGGCAGAGCTGGGGGGTGGGTGGCACCACTGCATTCACACAGCCCCCCTCCCCCCCAGCGCCTCCACCTTGGGGCTTCCCTCCACTGCTGCGTTCCCAGCAGCCTCCATGACTGGCCCAGGGCAGGGGTTAGTGGGAGAAGGGCAGCAGCCGCTCTGAGCCCAAAGCCTCTGTCCCTCTCTTGTCCGGTGTCCCTCACCTTGCCCTTTGGACCCACTGATAACACTCCCTGGGGCAGGAGCGGGGGAGAACGTAGTTGGGGCCCCTCCTCAAACCTGGCAGCTGAGACTCTCTCTCTCCCCTGGGCTGCAGGCTTCTCAGCTCAAAAATAGCAGTCCTCATGCAGCCTCCTAGCCATGTGGCACTTGGAAAGAAGAAGCCAGAGGCCAGTCGACAAAGGGAGGCGAGGGCAGGGAGGAGCTCTGGGGGACATTGGCTGCCCAGAGAAGCCTCCAGTGTCTGAGCTCAGGCTGACAGCCACAGCCAGGAGAGCGGCATCTATCAGGGGACATTGTCTCCTGGGTGTTAGGACTTTGGAGCCAACAAATCCTAGGTTTAAATGATGTCTTTAGCTGGGTGAAGTGGCTCATGCTTGTAATCCCAGTACTTGGGAGGCTGAGATGGAGGGAGGGTGGGAGGGGGGGTCACAGGCTTGCAGCCAGCCTCAGTTACTTAATGAGGCCCTCTGCAACTTAGTGAGACCTTGTTTCAAAAATAAAGAATAAAAAATAGGGCTGGGGGTGTAGCCTGGAGGTAGAATGCCCCTGGGTTCAATCTTCAGTACTGCAAAAAAAAAAAAAAAAAAAAGGCCTAACATGTCAGAGCCTCAATTTTCTACTCTGTGAAGTGGGGATAGAATCCTGATTTTCCAGAGTTGTAGAGAAAAGCTAATGGAATACTGCATGTATCAAGTATCCGGCCAGTGGAGGGGGCTCCACAAATCTCCCTCCCTCCCAAACACTGTGTCCTTCTCCAGACAGTCTAGTCTGAAGGCAGGAGGAGCTGTCTCCTGTAGAAATGGGGCTTGTGGCAGGGAGTCGCCCTCTCAGCAGGACATACCTAGCCACACAGTGAAATCAGAGGCCTGAGAAAGGAGTGTGGCCCTGCCCTCGGAATTCTTCACCTGTGGCTGAGACTTGAAATTCCTGTTAGAGATTCATTCCTTTAAGACTTTGTTTTCTGCTAAAAAGGCAAGTAGTCAGAATTCTGTGAATTACACATTGTTAACTCCATTTTACAGGTAGGAAACCCAAGGCTCAAAGGGGTAGAGACCCACCCACATGCACATAGCCCAGCAGTGGTAAGGCAGGGAACTGGAAGCTAGGTCTTCAAACACCCAAGGCTGGTCCCAGACAGCCTGGAGAACTGAATCCCTGAGAGACTCAGCAGTCACCACAGCTCAGAGCAAACCTGGTTCAGCTCGCTTTCTGAGAGCAGACTTGGTGATAGGGTGGGGAGGGTGGGAAGATGATTAAAAGGTCACTGAGGGATTGAGGAACTGGGGAAGATTGAGGGACTGCTGTGCCCACTTTCTCTTCTGTGCCAGCCTGTTCCTTACCCCAGAGTCAAAGGGCACAGTGGGGATCAGATCCCAGCCTGGGGTATGGCGCAAGGTCCGCGGCCCTGGGCATGCTGGAATGGGCTGACCAGATTCCCTTTGCACCAGAGTGAAGGGTCTGGAAGAGCCTGTCTGCTCTTGCCTGTATGGTGTGGGGCCACTGAGCCCAGGGAGGTCAGAAGATTCAAGCAGAGAGGTCTGGATAGATGATGTTGAGCTGGACACAGCATAGCCTGAAGCCTGGGACCTGATCTCTCTCTCTCTTTTTTTTTTTTTTTTTGCGGTACTAGGGATTGAACTCAGGGGAGTTCTACCTCCAAGCTATACCCCCAGCCCTATTTTGTATTCTTTATTTTGAAACCGGGTCTCACTAAGTTGCAGTGCCACACTAGGTAGCTGAGGCTGGCTGAGAACCTGGATCCTCCAGTCTCAGCCTCCCAAATGCTAGGATTACAAGCGTGCGCCACCACACCTGGCTTCTGGTCTCTTTCAAAGTGCCCGTACTCCTCCCAGCAGTCCAGCCTGGGTCTCAGTGGGAGGCTCTAGGTGGCTAGCCTAAGTTGTCCCTTATATCTCCCCTGGAAAGAGGAAACTGCTCTTGGCCCACAGGCCCAGGTCCAGGGAGCAGTCAGTGACAGGTGGGAAAAGGAGGGGGTCTGATCAGCTGAGATGGTCCTCTGGAGTCAGGCCAACTCTCTCTGCTTCCCCTTGTGTCCAGGGGAAGTTTAATATAGGAGACCTGGTTCCATGCTCCTGCCACCAGGCTGAGCTGGGCAGCCCCGATTCAGCCCCATTGCCAGAAGTCCTTCACCATGACTCTCCATGCTGGAAGTTCTTCCTAGCATCTTAGTCTAGTTCTTCCTGTGACAATAGTGATACAGCTTCTCCTCTTATTGGATCTTTATCCAGTGAATTCCAACAAATGAAGTCCAAAGACTAATGAAAGATGTAGAAATAAGAAAGTTTATTTGTAAGCCAAAGAAAGCTAGAATAACTCCTGCTTGGGGTGGGGGGGGGCTCTCAAAAGGGAGTAGTCATTGCAGTTCTTAGGAGGTGGGGTTTTTAATCCTTCTGGTGGTTCCCCATCTGCTCTTTTGTGATTGGTCAGAATTGGGTCTTGGGAACCCAATGTCCTTTGCCCAATTTCAATCCTTAATTTGAATCATTATCTCGTGGGCTGGTGGGCTTTAGTCTCTTGGCGCCACCTGTCTCCCCCGCCCCCCCCAATCCTTGTTAACACAGGTTGTCCTTAGAATGTAGCCCACAGAAGGGGCTGAAGTTTTGATTTTCATGGTCCTTGCCTGGCCATTGTTACCCTTCCTTATTTCTGTTCTTTATACAGATGTCCTCTTTTAACCCTTCCTGTTCCAGGTCCTCTGCCCTGCCTTAATAGGAGATGTCCCCTCTGAGAATATCTGCCCTGCAAGGAGGGCTGGCATGAAGCAGACATGTGGACATGAGTCCGTGTGACTTGCCTGGGCCTGGCTGGGCCTGGTTGTCTGCTTCCAACTCTGACCACCTCTAGACTGGGCCCTGTTCTGGTCACATGCAGGTGACAGGAGATGGCTTAGGTAATGCCTAGCCATCAGCCTCATCGCCTCACCAGCCCTGAGGGCCGTCCGAGTGCGGTCAACCAGATGGAGGCTCAGAGAGTGACATGGCTACCCAGGGTAGTGCAGGCCTTTGGAGCCCGATGGCCCAGGCCTGGATGAAGGCAGAGTCTGCTTTTCTGTCAGCAGCTTGGCACGGGGCTCCCACCTGTCTCCCTTAACACAAACCATCTGTAAATGGAGAAAAACACGACCACTGATATTGGGAAGTTTTCAGGGTGCCTTCCCAGTGTCACATCCGTGACTCGCTAGGAGGCGAGGTGCCCTCCCCATGGGTGTGGGTGCCTGCCCAGGCTGTACCAATCCCTCAGCTCCAGGCCTGAGCTTTGTGACCATGGACAGTTCGGTTATTTGTGTACATCTGTGAATCTTTCCACATTCTGACAGGTGTTCTTGGACTTGCTCAAGCTGAGCAGGCACCCTCAGTGTGGGTGCACCTGGGCAGCAGGTGAGACAGAAGCACCTCTGGACCTGTCCCACTCTGGTGGAACCTGCACTCAGACTGAGTCCAGGAGGTCAAACAGTAGCTGAGGTGTCCTTTGTGACTCATTCCTTCCTCAGCTCTGGCAGAGGGGGAGGGAACAGGGCACTGAGAACCTGCCTTTGCACCCACCTCAGGCTGGACTGTGCCTGATTAGGGAACAGGACTGAAACCATTGGGACAATGTTATAGGAAGCCTTTTAAGAGTAAAACATGGCTAACATTTTCTGTGTGGTGCTGGGGATTGAATTCAGGGGCATTCTACCTCCAAGCTACACCCTAGCCCTTTTTATTTTTTATTTTGAAACAGGGTTTCACTAAGTTGCCAAGGCTGGCCTCAAACCTGTGATCCTCCTATCTCCACCTCCCAAGTACTGGGATCACTAGGATGTGCCAACACATCCGCTGGTTACCATTTAATGGGCACCTATTATGTGTCCAGTACTGTTGTGAGCATTACACAGGTTATCTCACAGAACCTCACAGTCAAGGAGATGGATACTATGATTATGTCCATGGAAACAACTGAGGTTCAGAGAGATAATGACACTTGCCCAAGGTAACACAGACAGTATGTGGTGAAGCCCATACACAAATCCAGGGAATCAGACTCCGGAGTCTGAACTCAGTAACCACTGAGATGGCATGGGCTGCTCCAGAAAAGAGTGAGCTCCTGGGTACGAGAGGTGGTTATGGTAATATGTGGAGCACTGCAGGGTAGTGGAGACCCAGCAGAAGGAGGGCAGGCACCAGAGGGCTTTTAGCTGTGTTCAAGACACCTCTAGTATATAAAAAATGAAGACACAGTAAATCAAGCTTAGCACGATGTGGTCTACTCTGATAGCTCTCATTTTATAAGTGACTGGAGCCCACCTGGGTATCCAGCAATATGCCCATGGACAGCAGCCAACAGTGCAATATGATAACTGTTATCTCACAGTCATGGGGTGAGGGGTATGGTCACTACAGCAGGGGTCCCAAGCTGACCATGGGTACTCAGGATGTCTTTCTGTGATGCCTTGTGCGGCCTCATTTGGAAATACCAAAAGAAGTCTTCTTAGACCTCCCAGTAGAACCGTCACCCTCTGTCCCCTGGTGAGAGGGCTTCTTTCAGCCTCAGGCACCCCATCCAATTCTGCACAAGCTGTGTGTGGCTGGAGGGCCAGCTCCAGCTAGCCCCACTCTGTCAGCCTGCCTCTATCCCACCCGGTGACGTCAGAGGATGGGGTCTCACTCTGCCACTCTCTAGAGGTTATGGTAAGCCCTCTACTGTACTTTGGTCCAAATCAGAAAAAAAATAATTATTAATAATAACAACTAGTTTTCAGTGCTTACTCTGTGCCACGCACTGTACCACCCACTTCACAAACACCATCTCACTTAAAACATGTTGACGAACCCCATTGTTCAAAGGAGAAACTGAGGCCCAGGGCTTGGAGTAAGGAGGCCAACCTGGCTCAGTTTGCAGTGGTGAGACATAAAGTACACTTATAGTTAACTCCTTCACACGGGACCCTGCCCGTCCCAGCTGCCTAGCCAAAGGCTGTCATAGCACTTTCTCCTGCAAGGACTTGGATGACAAATGCAGATCTTAGCTCACTGCCCTGTCTGCAGCACTGCGTGGACCCAGTCCAGAGTCTGGTCCTGAGATGGAGTCAGGACTGGTGGCAGTTGGGGTGGGGGACTGCCTCTACTTGGGCAGACAGAGAAGACATGGACCTTGTACCCCCAGCCTGGCACAGACCCAGAGTTGCCAGCAGAGCCTCTGAAGCATCAGTCCTGACTCAGGGTTCCCCCAGGCTGTGTTTCTCCCCCAGCTCCTAGCCCCCCCCTCACTTCCCCATTGGGTGGGGCCCAACCCGGCCTGGCCACTTCCCATTGCCGCCTAAGCCCCAGTCTGATGTCAGCTTCCACGTAATTGTCTTAGAGTCACTAAAGTCCAAGAGGCCTCCTGGGAATGTGTCACCTTCCAGCGTGGAGTCACACTGGGAAGGGAGGAGGGAAAGAAACCTGGAGGGGCTTTAAATATCTGGATGGCTCTGAGCTCCAGTCAGTTCACACAGAGAGCAGCACAGGTAAGCAGCCTGAGGACCTCTATAGGATCCAGTGCAGCCGAGACCTCTCCAGCCCAGTGAGGAGCCAGGATGTTCCTGAAGGCTGTGGTGCTGAGCCTGGCCCTGGTGGCCATCACCAGTAAGTAGAAGCTGTCTTTGGATGGGGATCTCAGGCTGCTCCCACGAGTGGGGCAGAGGGGAGAGGCCAGAGGGTACTTCAGAGTGCCCATCAGTCCCGAGCTGGACACGGGGGCTGCCCAGCTGCTGACCAGCTTACAGCAGCAACAGGCAGGTGCCCTGGCTTTGTGCTACCTTGCTAAGCCCAAGAGGAAAATGGGTTGGGCTCCCCCACCATCGTCCAGGCTCAGAGCTGGTGTCCCAGAACCAGGAAAAAGGTAGATCCTCATGAATAGCTTTCTGTTTGCTGCCCAGGTGCCCAGGCTGAGGTCAATGCTGACCAGGTGGCCACTGTGCTATGGGAACACTTCAACCAGCTGACCAACAATGCCAAGGAGGCTGTGGAACATGTCCAGAAATCAGAAATCATCCAGCAGCTCAGGTAAGAGGATGCAGCTGGCAGGGTGGGGCTTCTTGAGGGCCAGGCAAAGGCTGAGCTTAGAGGCAGGACCCCAGTGCTTGAGATAATTGCTGCTCTGCTACTAACTCACTGGGGGACCTGGAACTCTGGGGACCTAGGATTCGCAGATGTAAATAGGGTAGCTGGTCCAAATAACCCCTAAGGTGTCTTCCTACTAATTTAATGCTTGAGTGTTTGACAAATAGCTATATAGAGACTAGGAGGGAAAAGGGGGAAGGAGGGAATGTCATTGAGCTGGCGTCTAACACTTCCAGAAGCACAGGCTCCCATGAAATCAGAAGAAGGCAGGTGGGGGTTCTCAAGGAACCTCTGGGAACACGAAAGGAACTTGGCACTTGTGCTGCTAGAAGTCACTAGCAAAGTTTGAGACCATCCCATTACATTCTATGTCACATCACCTCAAAGTCCAACCTCATGCTTCACAGACTGGGGGAAGGGCTGTGGGGAGGTGGGAAGCAAACTGCTGAGGTCACATTATTGGTAGATCATGGCACTCAAACTCAGTGGGCAATCCAGAGATATCAATTCCATGTAATAACTGTCCATTACAGCTCTTCCCTCAAATCCTGACCACACTAGGGGGCGAAAACAAGCATCCCTGAACACTCTCCTATCCTGAGTAGATGTGTATGAGTGTCAAAAAAGTAGACCACGTCCTGTTTTTATTGTTTGTGGTATTGGCGGTTAAACCCAGGGCCTCGCACATGCTAGGCAAGAGCTCTACCACTTAGCTACATTTTAGCCCCTTTTTAAATTTTATTTTGATACAGGGTCTCTGAATTGCTCAACCTGGCCTTGAACTTGTAGTCCTCATTCCTCAGCCTTCCAATAGCTGGGATTACAGGTGTGGCCTGGCAAGGGCTTGCTATTTAATGTCATGTGTAATGATGACCCTCCTGTGCCCTTTTCCCCTCCAGCACCCTCTTCCAGGACAAACTTGGGGACATGAACACATATGCGGGTGACCTGCAGAAGCAACTGGTGCCCTTTGCTGCTGAGCTGCAGGAACGTCTGACCCAGGACTCAGAGAAACTGAAGGAGGAGATCCGAAAGGAGCTGGAAGATGTGCGTGCCCGCCTGGTGCCCCATGCCACCAAGGTGAGCCAGAAGATCGGGGACAACATGCGGCAGCTGCAGCAGCACCTGGGGCCCTTCACCGAGAAGCTGCACACCCAGATCAACGAGCAGGCCGAGCAACTGCGGCACCAGCTGACTTCCCACGTGCAGCGCATGGAGACCAGGCTGCGTGATAATGTGGAAAACCTGCAGACTTCACTGATGCCCTACACCGATGAGTTCAAGACCAACATCGACAAGAACGTGCAGAAGATCAAGGAGAGCTTCACACCCTATGCAGATGAGATCAAAGCCAAGATCGACCAGAACATGGAGGAGCTGCACCGCAGCCTGGCCCCCTACGCACAGGACGTCCAGGAGAAGCTCAATCACCAGCTCGAGGGCCTGGCCTTCCAGATGAAGAAGAATGCTGATGAGCTCCAGGCCAAGATCTCTGCCAACAGCGAAGAGCTACGGCAGAAGCTGACGCCTGTGGTGGAGGGCGTGCGCAGCAGGCTGAGAAGCAACACCCAAGGGCTGCAGAAGTCGCTGACAGAGCTGAGCAGCCAACTGGACCAGCAGGTGGAGGAGTTCCGGCACAACGTGGAGTCCTACAGGGAAATCTTCAACGGAGCCATGGTGCAGCAGATGGAGCAACTGAGGCAGAACCTGGGTCCCTATGCGGGGGACGTGGAAGGCCACTTGAGCTTCCTGGAGAAGGACCTGAGGGACAAGGTCAACTCTTTCTTCAGCACCCTGAAGGAGAAGGAGAGCCAGAACAAGCCCTTGTCCCTCGCCCTCCCAGAGCAGGCTCAGGAGCAGGCCCCGGTCCAGGCACAGGAACAGCCCACCCCAGTGGAGAGCTGAGCTGTCCCTGGTGCCATCCTCCCCCTTCCATAGACACCTGCCCTGCTCTGCCAGCTGTCTGTCAGTCTGTCCCTAAATACTTTTTGTATGAGCTTGAAGACACATGTCCAGTGGGAGGTGATGTCCCCTCTTACTACTCAATAAAGTTGCTGAGAATCTAGCCCCATCTGGTTGCCATCCAACTACCTGTGGCTGTTCAGAGGTGGGGAGGAGACCACTGCTCAGCAAAGCTTAGCAGTGGCCTGACAGGGCACTCTGGGGGCGGGGGCATCGATGGGTCCCAGGTGATGAGACTACAGGAGGGGTAAGGGTGTATTGGAGAGGGGGGTGTGAGAAAAGGGGAGGTAGAAAAATGTCACACATCATCCGAAGACAAAGCATGCAACTTTTAGTCATTTAGCCAACAAAGAGTTATTGAATGCTCTCGATGTGCCAGTCATTGTTCTGGGAACTGAACAATGAGCAGGTTTTGTGGAGCTGTGTGCCTGACACCGAGTTTCATACCGAGAGGGACTGTGTTATTCAATTTTCATCATTGGGATCAAAATACCTGACATGAACAACTTAGAGGTGGAAAAATGTATTGTGGATCACAGTTTCAGGGCATTCAGTCCATGGTGGGCTGGCACCATTGCTTTGGACCTGAGGTGAGACAGAACATCGTGGCAGAGGAAAGCTGAGGCTCATGGCAGCTGGGAAACAAGGAGAGACAGAAAAGGGCTGGAGACTACTTCCTCTAACTAGGTCTCACCTCCCAGTAAGCCGTCAATGGGTTAATCCACTGATGAGGTCGGAGCTCCATGGTCCAGTCACTTCCCGAGGGACCCACCTCTAGACATCGCTGCACTGCCTTCAACACATGAACCTCTGAGGGACATTCCAGATCCACACTATACCGGGGACACCTGGAGGTAAGCAGGACACGGTCCCCGGCCTTGGAGAGCTTGTACAGGGGGGGAGACAGACCCATTTACATACATTCAGCCATGCCTTAACTTATTTATGTAAAGTTTAGTTTAACTCAGCCTACCCATTATAAAAGTTATTCATGCTTGTTTGAGGAATTTCTTGACCCAGGGCTAAACCGTGGTCTCCACTGTTGAGGAATGAGGCCTGGGGATGTGGGTGAGTCCAAAGAGCAGGAGAGGAGCAGGTGCCAGAGCCTGTGGGACCCTGGGATACTCTGCCCAGAAGCTTCCTGCCATGTGGCCTGCCAGTCTGGGACAGAGGTTGCAGCCATTGGGATATGGGGCAGGGAGCTCAGGGGGACTGTGTGGTCTCATCAGCACAGCCAGCTAAGGGCTGCTGCAGCCTCTGGAATAGGCTCTCCCCCCATCTTTGAAGACTCAGATTTCCCCAAGGAGGGAGCCTCAGAGAAGAGCCAGTCTAAGCCTTTGTCCCTTAGGCCTTGGCATCTTGGCTGTAACCCAGATCTTAGTCCAACCTATTGTCCCTCTCCTTCCCAGAGTGAGGGCAGGCCCTCCAGGGCTCTTCTGGAGAGGCCCAGAACCTACTGTGGGGCAGGCTGCTGAGGGGGTGCGCTTGGGCCTCTCCCTCCCAAGGTGCTGGTAGACTGGTGTCCACACAGGTCTGGCCTTGGCACCAGCCTATTGGAAGGGATGTATGCTTGGGAATCGGGCACAGCTGAATTTGAATTTTGGTGTTTCAGCTGACTACTGGGTGATTGGGGCAGATAACTGGTAATTTCTATCTCTCTTGGAAGGTAGGAATAACACTCCTCAGCTCAGAGTTTTTCTAAGTGTCTTATGGAGTAAGGGGTGTCAAACCCTTAGCATGATCCTGGGTGCACAGAAAACACGCAAAAACTGGTTTATACTTGCTGCTGAAGACAGAGCTAGGCAGCACCATCTACAAACAAAGAAGTTGCCCTTACCAGGCACCAAATTTGTTGGAGGCTTTTGGACTTTCCAACCTCTAGGACTGTGAGATATAAATGCTAGTTGTTTGTTTGTGAGTCACGTAGTTTATGGTATTTTGTTATAACGGCCCGAACGAACTAAGAGACACCAGCCCAGCCTTTGAATCTCCCTTGCTTTGTTTGGGGAATTTCTCTCTGATGGGTTTTGAGAGAAATCAGAGGCTCTCTTCCATGATAGACTCTAAAAATGCCAGCCTCTTGTCCTCCAGCCTCCCTTGCCTCTAGCCCCTGACATGGGGTCTCTGCTCGGCAAATCAGATGTGATTTCCCCCATTGGGCTGAAGCACCTGCCACCCATGGGAAGGCGGGCACAGGGAGTCCCAGGGCACATGGTGCTGTGCTAGACTGAGATGCTGGCCACACCCCTAGCACATCCCCCAAGCTCAGAGGTCAGCAGTCCTCTGAGAACAGCAGAGAGAGAGGACACTAGCCCCGAGATCTCTGGTGTAATGAGTGGCCCTGATCAGGGTCAAGGGGGAAGGTCTGAGGGCCTACTCTCCTGTATTCACAGACTTTGATGCTCTTTGGGATTGTCCTGGCAGAATCAAAAGCAGCTCCAGCAGAGGGACACTGTGTCCTCCTGCTCTTATCACAGGACAACCTGTACTTCCAGGAGGAGGAAAACAGTCTGGGGCATGCTCTGTGGAGAGAGACAACAAGCTTGGGGTTAGCTGGGGATGTCTGTGTCCTGTGTCTGGAAGTGTACGGAATGGGGCTATGGCTATCCTGCCATGTGAAGACCAGCAACTGATAATGGAGGGACACATTAGAAACCCTAGAATTGCTAGGTCAGGGGAGGGAGGGTTTGAGCTGCTGGTTCTGAGATGGTGGATGAGAGATATGGAGACTAAAGACCTGGGACCTGTTACCATAAGGTCACCGTCATCTCTGACAGGGATCACAGCTATAGGCAAACAGCCTCTTGATCACAAGCCCCTTGCTAGTTATTCATCGCTGTATTTGCAAAGTGTGAGAACAGCCTCCAAGATGGCCCTAGCAAGCCTCTTCAGTATTCATACCCTGTGTGGTCCCTCTCATACTGAAAGAGGGCTGACCAGGTGATCAATAAGCGGTTGTGGAAGTCATGCTACAGGCTCCCATAGGCTAGGTCATAGAGGCATTGTGGTTCCTACCTTGCTTTATCTTGAATCTCTTACTCTCAGGAAAGATAGCTGCCTGCCATGTCCGTGGTCACTCAAGCAGCTCTGTGAAGCCACTTCCCAATAGCCAGCATCAACTTGCCAGCTGTGTAGTGAGCTGCCTTGGAAGAGAACTCCAGCCTTAGCCAAGTCTTCAAATGGCTGTAGCTCCAGATAGCGTCCTGCTTACCACCTCCTGTCAGACTAAACCAGAAACACACAGCCAAGCTGCTACCCACAGAAAATTATGAGATCACAAATGTTTACTTTTGTTCTAATACACTGTGTTTGGGGGTGATTTGCTATGTAGCAATAGCTAATTAATACAAGAGCCTAGCACAGCCCAATGTTCATGGTTACTGACGAAGACTGACCAGTATTAATTATCAATAATAGTGCAAAAATAGCTAAAGCCTGCATTACAAGAAAGCAAAGATTCTTTTCTCACCTCTGTAACAAGCAAGCAGGTAGTTCAGGCAGTTACCATAGCAACTAAGATAAAATACAGAGAAGGACACTGAAAAAAAGGTTACATATGCCTGGACTCTGAAGGGAGGAGGGAGGGTTTAGAAATAACACAGATTCTCACAAAGTTTAGACCAGATTAAAAGATGAAGAAGCAGACTGCATTAACCCAGTATTGGTTACTACTAATAATGCAAAAGTAGTTAAAGCCTTCTTACTTTAGAAAGTCACAAAACAAGCTGCCAACTACAGGGGCTGTTAGGCAAACAAGTTACCATTAGAAATAAAATTGTTAAAACTTACACAAAGTTACAATTATCAAGGCTTTCTTTTTGAAGAGTTAGTAAAAAATGAACAAAGAATAATGTGGGCCATGTAATCCTATGATCAGTCATGTCAGACCAGTCTGTCCTTATGAAGATGAGCAAAAGGGACCACCACCACCAAAAAAAATAAATAAAAATAAATAAATAAATAAATAAATAAATAAAGCTAACACAACAAAAGGAACAGAGCAGGCCAGCCCTACTCTTTGGTGGGAAAGAAAGACTATTGGCTAGAAGGATAGGAGGGACAAGATAATAAATTCCTATATAAAGACTGAGGTTTCAAAGGCAAATAGTGTCTCAATTCTGAGCCACTCCATCACGTCTCTTTCTGACGTTGTGCTTTTTCTTGCTCTGTTCCTTGCCACTGCCTTTTGCCTGTAATAATAAAACCTTGCTTAAGCTTAAGCAGTTCTGGCTTTTTTTTTAACTAGCTGAGAACAAGAACCTACAGTGACATCATCCCTAACTATAATGGTTACCACTCAATTAGAAACTGAATGAATCTTGCTTAGAATTGAATACTTCCACAGTCAACTTACCATCTCCAAAATAGTTTATTCTATCTTTGAGAAACCTTATTAAAGATTATTAAAATTTAACTGGCTAAGTCAGGAGTGGTGGCACATGCCTGTAATCTCAGAGGCTGAGACAGGAGGGTTATAGGTTTGAGGACAGCCTCAGCCACGAGTGAAACTCTCACAACCTGGCAAGATCCTCTTTCAAAATAAAAATCAAATAGGGCTGGGGGTGTAGCTCCCAGGTAGAATGCCCCCAGGTTCAGTCTCTAGTACCACACACACAAAAAATGTTAAGCTGGCTCTTTCTTAGCTGGGTATTGTGTTACAAGCCTGTTAACCCAGCTACTTACTAAAGAAGAAGGATGGCAAGTTAGAACCCGGTCTGGGCAACTTAGAGAGACCCTGTTTCAAAAATAAAATTTTTAAAATGGGCTGGGGATGTACCTCAGTGGTAGAGCACTTGCCTAGCATGTGTAAGGCACTGGTTCAATCCTCAGGATTGTGAAAAACTAAAACAAAGCAAAACCATCACTCCCAAACAAAACAAAAAACCCCGCTGGTTCTTTCTCACTATGGTTTCCATGTTTTGGTCTTATTTTTACTTCTCTGTTCAAAAAGTATTAACTAATTTAGAGTATTTCTCAATGCAGTTTTATAAAAGCTTTTATACTTTGGCCTTATATTTATTCCCCTGTTGAACCATAGGATAAGTATTCCTTTACTCACGCATTCTACACATAGGAAATCTACCCAGAGACTTCCATGGAAGTCCAAAATTTACAGGAACAATTGAGCCACAGATATACTATACTTCACAATTTCCTGGGGACAATGGATCTTGGTTCTTTTTGAGAGAGCTGAGGTCATATATATGTTATTTTTCTTGTATTTTCAGTGCCCAGCACTGAAATGTCTAGAATATAATATGTGCTCAACAAATACTTGATGAATGAATGAATGAATTTAAATCTTCTTTTCTTCCGTAGTTGTATGATACGCATGTGTTCATTTTTACCAGATAATGCTGTATTGTTTTTCAAGGGGATTCTAGCACTTTTTCTTTATCTCTTCCAACAATAGTTCTTCCCTGGACAGGTCTTCTAATGTTCTTATTTTTTATCTCACATCTCTTATCTTTTCTCTTTAATCTCCATAAGCTCTCCTTTCTGGGATATTTTCACCCTCTATTTTTGCTATCATTTTTTAAATTTCAAGAGCTTTTATTACTATCATTATTTTGAATGCTCTTTTATGGTATCTTGTTCTTGTTTCATTGATGGAATATATTCTTTTAATTCTCTGATGATAATTTCATTGAAATTTTTTCTTTCTGGTATTTTCTCAATTTTATTCACATTCCTTTATGAATGTTTGTTTTGGCCTCTATCTTTCAAGTTAAGATCTTTCTTCAAATGACTGGTAATCATTGGTGGTCTGCTTATATTTAAGAGTGGGGGATTTTTGTTTTTGTTTTGAGCTGGGTCCTTCTAATTTGCCCAGGCTGGCCTTGATCTCTTGATCTTCCTACCCTGGCCTCCTGAGTAGCTGGGATTACAGTTGTGCACCACTGTGCCTGGCAAGAATGCAGGATTTTAAGGATAATTGGAAGCTGCAAGTGCATGGGTAGTAGCTGTTCACTATTAACTTCACTGTAGCCTGAGCCACTGGAATGTTAGCAGCAGGAACCCCTAATGTAAAAATCCTTAGTTCTATCCTCTTGAGTTGATCACATTCCCTAAGAAGTTATTCCCATTCTCCTGCCTGGAGGGTAAAATCCTGGATACCAGTGTTCTTGGGTCCAAGTAGAAGAAGCAGATGGGACTCAGCATATAGAGGGCATATTTTTATTTATTTTATTTATTATTATTATTATTACTTTGTTTTAGAGATAAGGTCTTGCTCATAGTTATCTCTAATGTGTGGGCTCACGTTGTTCCTCCTACCTTAGCCTCCCAGGTAGCTGGAGCGATAGGCATGTGCCACCACTCTTGGCCCCCAGCTTAATCCTTCTGTTTGTAGTATAGGACTCCTGCACTCAACTCTGTCTGGTGTTCCCCTTTCCAGAGATCAGCCTTTCCCTCTTCTGAGAATAAACCTTCAATCTTCTACCAAGGTGAGAGCTAAAGTTCTAACCTCTCCTTAAACCATTTTCATCAACTTTTTATATTTTATGACAGCTTCCTCATTTACCTCTGTTTTCAGTGGCAACTGGTATCTCCAGTTCAGGGCTTTCGTATATGACTGCACAAGTTCTGCACTGTACCATTCTCAGGGTCGCTCTCTCATGTGGCAGACATTAAGTATTTGTATACTTATTATAAGGAAATTTCTGAAAGATGGCTGTAGAGCACCTGGAGAAAGAGGAAGCTATTTCTAATTTACACATAGGTGCAGCATGAGCTAGCAACATCCCTACTAAAATTTGCAAGCTTTTTGAGAATCCAGTGAGGTGAATCAAATGAGAACTCATCTTTCCCCACTGTTGGCTTACAACCAGCATTCTCAGGCCAACTAAATTTGTTGCAACTTATGTCTGTCTGCTTCCAAAAGTTCTCAGTGGTCTCTCCTTCCATTCTTTCTGTCCATATGGTCTACATATTTTCTTAACAACAAACAAACAAACAAAAAAACCCCCACAAAATGAAATCAACAAAGCCCCCTTCCTTATAGTTTTAGGAGGATTTCAGGAAAAAAGTAAAATTTGATACATGCATTCAATTTACATGTTTGTCTTAAAGTCCACAGGAGTATCCTAGACAGATCTCCTAAGGCTATGCAGTGCATTGTTCCTGTGGAGTCTAAGACATTCATTTGTTCCAACCACCTGGGAGGTCTTCAGTGTTACAGCAAAGGGTTTGTGTACAGAAAACTGCTTGTCCAGAAAAAAATATGTTCTTCCATTTAAATGTTCTCTTAAGGAAATATTAATGGAATACATACACTTAGCTAGAAAGATGTTCCTTGCAGTTTTATTTATAATTTAAAAACTATAAACAGAGCCGGGCGTGGTGGCGCACGCTTGTA
This sequence comes from Graphiurus murinus, assembly GCA_004027655.1. Classification (NCBI taxonomy): domain Eukaryota; kingdom Metazoa; phylum Chordata; class Mammalia; order Rodentia; family Gliridae; genus Graphiurus; species Graphiurus murinus. The sequence goes on along the minus strand of PVLC010008461.1, from coordinate 34,366 downwards.
ATCCCAGCATTCGGGAGGCTGAGACCGGAGGATCCAGGTTCGCGGCCAGCCTCAGTTACCTAGTGAGGCACTCCGCAACTTAGTGAGACTCGGTTTCAAAATAAAGAATAAAAAATAGGGCTGGGGGTATAGCTCGGAGGTAGAATGCCCCTGAGTTCAATCCCCAGTACCGCCAAAAAAAAACAAAACAAAACAAAAAAAAACTATAAACAGCACAATGTACAAGAGGAGATTGTTAAATATTTCACAATATACTCATGTTATCATTTATTAAAAGTTATATTGTGGAATGAACATATATTGATGTGGTTGTATTATATATCCTTTAAATGATAAATCAGGTTTCTAAACATCTTGATTCCAAAAGTAAAGTCTCATAAAATAAACTTTATTTGTACAAAGAAATTTGTCTATATGCTGATGAATGATATAGAAGAATTATTATTATTGGTTGATGGTGGAATTATTATTATTTTCTTATCTTTATTGTATATTTTCCTATGTTGTATTCTCTAAATAGGAACAAAATATAAAGCTATTCAGGCAATATTTTAATACCTTAATAGATAAGACCTCATATTCAAAAAGGCCAAGGCTACTCAGTTCTACCCATAGATCATGTCAGGACACCAGAAGCTTACCTTTATAAGGTCTACCTCACCTTTATCTTATGAAAAATCACCTTTTCTTAGTGATGTGCGTGTGTGTGTGTGTGTGTGTGTGTGTGTGTGTGTGTGTGTGTGTGTGTATGAGTACAAAGGACTTCTCCAGGGCATTGCACATGCTGAGCACATGTTCTACCACTGAACTTCACTCCCAGCTAGTGACTATTTAATATAACACAGATAACCCTCTATTTAAAGCCATGCATATGCCAGTAGTCCCAGTTACTTGGAAGGCTGAGGCTGGAGGATATCTGGAGCCCAGGGGTTCAAAAACAGCCTGGGCAACAGAGCAGGACTCCATCTATTCACAAAATAAAAAGAAGTTCCAAAGAGATATTTACTTTGCAATTTAGTGTTTGTAGAAGCTGTATTTTTCCTGTGAATCTGGCATGCCACTCTCTCTCTCTCTGATTATGACAATTATGTAACTGAATTTCTCTCTTCCCTGGTTTCTAGGAAAACCAAAGCTAATGTGAATGTCAACTCATAATTTTGTCATCTCTTACTGCTCTTGTGATTGTGTTCTTTATCAGCTTGTTATTTCATGCTACTATTTTTATTTCCCTGGTCCCAAATTTCTCTCTCTCTCTCTCTCTCTCTCTCTCTCTCGTTCTTATTCTCTCTCCCCACCCTGACCATGTCCCCTCTCTTTGTCACTATTTCAAATCTCATTTACAGTAGCCTCAAATCTTTGGTGAGGAAAAGGGGTTTACATAAACAAAACTCAAAAAAATAAATAATGAACTTCATTATCTTTTTGGCACACCCTCTGTGTTGACTCAGTGTGCTGGGTACATCTCGTGGTGTCACATCCACGTCATTGGTCCCACCCAGCATTGCACCACCAAGCAGATGTCCTGACCTGAACATTGAGCTGCGGGTCCTCCCCAGACACTCTGGATCATGGTCCAGAAGGGCAAACAGACCGTGGTGGCAAGCATGAGGACCCAAGGACCAGGTGTCCTGGCCTGAGCTAGAGCTGGTTCTGCTTGTGCAGGGGACAGAATGGGAGGGACCCTGAGGGGGTGCCTCTGTTTAGGAGCAGGACAGGACAAGGAGGGAAAGATGGCTTCCATTCCCAGTGGAGACTTGGCCACTGTACCTGGCCTGCCCTGAGCTATCTTCCTGCGTTAGCATCAGTTAACACGTGGACCTGGCTTCCCTGTATTTCAACAGCCCTCTCTTTCCAAATCATAGCTAACTGCCTTGGGGTGAGGGGGATGGAACTGGCTTCCTCCTGAGCATGGTGGACCCGTAACTTCTCCCAGTTAGAAGCATAGAAGTTCTTAGTGTGGTTTTGGTTCAGGGGCAGGGTCCTCTCAAAGCTCCCAAGTATGAGGTGGTGCCCTGACCGTGGACTTAGGAGGCTGGTAGAACTGGAATTGGTCCAGAGCAAGACCTTAGACAAGACACTAAATCTCTCAGTCTCAGTTTCTCTGTAAATAAAAGGAGGATACCAATACCTACCTTGGAGTGTTGACTTGATTGTTACAGATAATACAAGTAAATACCAGCAAGTAGTAGGCACTGTATAGAGAGATTTTTGTCCTTCAGTCTTTTCAAACCCTCTTGGGCCAGACTCTGGAAGGCTGAAAGACTCAGGGAGTGGCCAGGCCACCTTCCCAGGCTGCCGCCATCCCATGCCCTAGCCCCACTGAGTCCTTTGTCTTGTCCCCAGTGCACTAGATTAGGGTTTGTGTTCTATTTCTCTACAGGATGCAGTATGGTGTCTGGCACACAGTGCATGGTCCTAACCTCCAGGTCCCAACCACATGGGCCTCAATGCTGACCTCCGCCTTCTTCAAGGCTCGATGGATGCATTGACTTTTCTGTGGCTCACATCTCCGTCATAGAACAGAAGGCTCTCTGGCAAGGGAAACTGTACTGCTCTCTTTCCTGCATCATTCTTTGCTTTTTCTTCTGGACCTACATTCCAGAGGTCTATTCCCTCTCAGTTTTTCTGCCACCCTCTGGAGGGAACTCCTTTGCACCTTGGGCTTTGCTCAGAACCCTCGCTTTACTTCCTGGCTTTATGGGGCCTGGCCCAGGCTGCAGCTGAATGCTTCCTGCTTGCTCCAGCAGCCCTCTGTCAGGCAGGGCTGTGTTTCTCCCTCCCTTCCTTCCTTCCTTCTTTCCTTCCTTCCTTCCTTCCTCCTCTCTCCCTCCCTTCCTTGCACTCTTTCTTTTCTCTATTTTATTTTTTTGTGTGTGTATTGGAGATTGAACCAAGGGGCATTCTACTCTAAATTAAACCCCCAGACCTATTTTATTTTATTTTTGAAACAGGATCTTGTTAAATTGCTGCATGCTGGCCTTAAACCTGTGCCCCTCTCACATGTGGGGGTTCCAGGCCTGCACCACATCGCCTGGCTGGGGCTACAGTTTCTCACCACAACGCGGAGGTTGGCTCATCCACCATATTCCCCTCCTAATTCTCGCACTGACCTTCACACTCACTGATGACTCGAGCACTGGCTCCTCGCCAACCATGTCTCTCCTCCTCTTAGGTCTTGTCATCTCCACCATGATGACCTCAAAATTCACAGGAAAAGCTGTCTACCCTTCACCTCTCAACTCCTCGATGTCAGCGACCTTCTCCAAGTCACATCAGCCGACCACTCAGGTGCAGGCAGAGACCTGGCCTGTCCCACCTCTGGCTCTGTCCCCCAATACCCTCCTTAGCAAACTCGAGGCCCATCCTTCCCTTTCCCCATCATCCTCACTCACCTGCACACTGGTCTTTGGCCTCGCATCCTCCCCCTCCGGCTATTGCTCCAAGTCTTGAGTCTCCAACAGGCCTATGTCCTTCCTTCCCTCTCACCTGGCAGAACCTCTCAGGATGAGGCTGGAGTCGGATTTTTCAGCCTCACTCTCTGGAACCCTGTTGGAGAAAATGAGGCTCTGATGCATGCCCCTGAAAATGCCAGGCCTCCAGCCTCTGTGGGCCATGGTCAGGGTCCGCTCGGCCTTCATGTGTTCCCCTCAGTTCTCTCTCCTGTCCTCAAGCAGCCCCCCACTTTGCATTTTCATGTCTCCTCAGTTCCTTGCTCTCTGTCTTCTGTGCAGCCACTTTCTGGGAGACTTCAACACTCCTTTCACATCACTAGATTAATCTTCTAAATAAAAGGTCAGTAAAAATGCCTCAGATCTAAAGAATACCATAAACCAAATGGACCTATTAGACACATATAGATTCTTTCACCCAACTACAGCTGAATTCACATTTTTCTCAGCTGCACATGGAAACTTCTCCAAAATATACCACATTCTGGGCCACAAAGGGAACACTGGCAAATTCAAAAAATGTAACATAATTCCCTGCATCTTTTCAGACCACAATGGAGTGAAACTAGAAATCAACTCTAAGAAGCCCCAGAGTAGCCATGTAAACACATGATGAGACTGAACACCACACTGCTGAGCGAGGATTGGGTCATAGAAATAAGGGGAGAAATTAAAAAATTCCTAGAAACCAATGAAAATAGAGATACAACATATCAAAACCTCTGGGACACTTTGAAGGCAGTACTAAGAGGAAAATTTATAGCACTGAGTGCCCACATAAGAAGAACAGAAAATCACCAAATAAATAACCTAATGACACAGCTCAAAGCACTCAAAAAACAAGAACAGTCCAACCCCAAAGCTAGTAGAAGACAGGAAATTATGAAAATCAGGGCAAAAATTAATGAAGTAGAGAATAAAAAGATCATACAGAAAATCAACAAAACCAAAAGCTAGTTTCTTGAAAAAAAATAAACAAAATAGATGAACAAGACAAAAGAAAGAGAGAATCAACCCAAATTACCAAAATAAGAGATGAAAAAGGTGATATTACCACCGACAGTGTGGAAATACAGAGGATCATCAGAAACTATTTTGAAAAACTATACACCAACAAAATGGAAAATCTAGAAGAAATTGAGAGATTTCTAGACACATATAACCTTCCAAAATTGAGTCAAGAAGATATAAAAAACTTAAATCGACCAATAACAATCAAAGAGATAGAAACAGCAATAAACAGTTTACCATCAAACAAAAGCCCAGGGCCAGATGGTTTTCCAAGTGAATTTTATAAAACATTTATAGAAGGGCTAATCCCAATATGCCTCAAACTATTCTGTGAAATAGAAAGAAATGGGACCCTCCCAAACATTCTATGAAGCCAACATCACATTAATACCAAAGCCAAATAAAGACCACTCAAGAAAAGAAAACTATAGGTCTATATCATTGATGAACTTAGATGTAAAACTGCTAAACAAAATGCTAGCAATGCGCATTCAAAACCACATCAATAAAATTATACACCATGACCAAGTCAGGTTCATCCCAGGGATGCAAGGCTGGTTCTCCATATGAAAAACAATCCATGTAATTCACCACATAAACAGAATAAAAGACAAAAATCACATGATCATCTCAATTGATGCTGAAAAAGCATTTGACAAGATCCAACACCCATTCATGCTAAAAGCACTGCAGAGAATCGGAATAGAAGGAACATACCTCAACATCATAGAGGCAATATACAATAGGCCCACAGCCAACATCATATTAAATGGAGAAAAACTGAAAGAGTTCCCATTAAAAACAGGAACAAGACAAGGATGTCCATTATCACCTCTTCTGTTCAATATAGTACTTGAGACTCTAGCCAGAGCAATAAAGCAAGAGAAGGAAATCAAAGGGGTAAAAATAGGGAAAGAAGAACTAAAACTATCCCTTTTTGCAGATGACATGATACTATACTTAGAAGACCCAACAAGGTTAACGAAAAACGTATAGAACTGATCAACAAATTCAGCAAAGTGTCTGGATACAAAATCAATCTTAAAAAATCAGAAGCTTTCCTGTATGCCAACCATAAATTCACTGAAAAAGAAATCCAGAAAACAATTCCACTCACAATAGCACCCGAAAAATAAAATACTTAGGAATAAACCTAACCTAGATTTTAACACTTGGTAAGGTAGTCACTATAGACCTCTTGATTGGAAAGATGTATTGGTAAATTCTTAAAATATATAAGAAAAACAAATAACAACAAAAGACAATTAGCAAGGGCAAGGAGAAAAAATAGTACTTAGAAAGTTATGTTGAGCTGTGAAAGGCATGCACATATCATAACAAACATTGACTATGGTATTATCATAGTTTTAATAAGAACTATGATATAATAAATAGAGAGGCAGAAAAAGAAGGCAAGAGTCAAAAAGAAAGTATGACTGTGGGGTGTGTGTGAATGTAGGTTATGTGGGTGTGTGGATGTGGTGGGGGGAAATACAGGGTATGCCCATGCATGTACATGTGTAAATGTGGGGGGTATGCATGATATATATATAAATTGTGCATATGTATATATAGAAGAGAACCCAATCTTCACTGATCACAGTGGGGAGTCATAATCCTAAAGATATGAAGAGACTAAAACTGAAAAGTCAGAAAGTAACAACACAATTTTGTTTTTAAATCAAAACTGGTCAATTTTGTTTTCTTTAAGTGGAAAATGGAGACACAGTCGAGGGAGGTGCTTCTGCTTTTTTTTAAATACTAACTTATAAAACTATTTGACTTTTCCTTCCTTCCTTCCTTTTTTTTTTTTTTTTTTTTTTTTTTTTTAGCACATTCTACCTCTGAGCTACACCCCCAGCCCTTTTTATTTTGAAACAGAGTCTCACTAAATTGCCCAGGCTGGCCTGAAATTTGAGATCCTCCTGCCTCAGCTCTCCAAATAGCGGGATTATAGGCATGTGCCACCATGCCTGGCAAGAACTACTTGGCTCTTTAAACTATGTGCATTTTTAGTTAAAAACCCAAATTTTAGGCCAGGCATGGTGATTGCATGCCTGTAATCCCTGTAGTTAGGAGGCTAAGACAGGAGAATCACCAGTTCTTAGTGATTACCAACTTAGTGATTCCCGCAGCAACTTACTGAGAGACCCTATTTAAAAAATAAATAAATAAAATGGCTGTAGTTCCAAGGTAGAATGTCTCTGAGTTCAATCCTCATACCAAAAAGTAAAGCTTAAAAAATGTATAAATATATGAAATTGCTTTTTAAAAAGAATACAAAACCAATAGAAGGAAAGCAAGAAAAGAAGCAAAGAAATGTCATGGTAAACTGAAAATACAAAATAATGTGACAGGCATAACTCAATAACCACAGTAAAATTAAACAGATTAAGGGATCCCATAAGACTAGACTACTGGCTAGTAGCCCCTGAGTTCAATACCCTGCACTGAAAGAAAAAAAAAATTAGGGTCACTAAACTTGGCATGGTGGTACATGCTGGTAATCTCAATACTTTGGAGGCTGAGACAGGAAGATCACAGATTTGAGACCAGCCTTAAAAACTTAGTGAGGTCTTCTGAAACTTAGTGAGACTCTGTTTCAAAATAAAAAATAAAATAAGGCTGGGGGTGTAGCTCAGAGGTAGAAAGCTCCAGGGTTCAATTTCTAGTAATAGTAATGCACACACACACACACACACACACACACACAAAATCTAGGGTCACTAACCATGGGAAAGCAGACATTGTGTTTTTGCTGATATGATATAATGTGATGTTCCTACTTTATCCTTAAAATATTCTTGCCAAAAACACTTTAAACATAATCTGAATATAATGGAAACTTTAAATCTAGATTCCAGTTTATGGGAAACATAGAAGATAGAGAAATAAGGCAAATGATAATACAATAAAAGAATCAGACAGATTAAGAATATGAAGCATTCTATAAGATAACTGGCCTGGTCTTTTCCCAAAAGTTAATGTCAGCCGGGCGTGGTGGCGCACGCTTGTAATCCCAGCATTCGGGAGGCTGAGACTGGAGGATCCGGGTTCGAGGTCAGCCTCAGCTACCTAGTGAGGCACTCCGCAACTTAGTGAGACTCGGTTTCAAAATAAAGAATAAAAAATAGGGCCGGAGGTGTAGCTTGGAGATAGAATGCCCCTGAGTTCAATCCCCAGTACCGCAAAAAAACAAAAAAACAAACAAACAAACAAAAAAAAACAAAAGTTAATGTCATTAAAAAAGAAAGTTGGAACACATTGGAGTAGTTTTCAGCAACCAAATGTGATGCACAAGTTTTGATTGGATTTTTTGTGTGTTCAATTGCCTGGGGATTGAATACAGGGTCATTCTACCTTTACAACTCTATTTTATTTTTTGTTTGAAAACAAGAGTCTCACTAAGTTGCTGAGAGCCTCACTAAATTGCGGAGGCTGGCTTCAAAACTTCAATATTCCTGTCTCAGCCTCCCATGTACTGGGATTGCAGGGATGCGCCATCATGACTGGCTTTTGATCGGATCTTGATTTTATTTATTTATTTTTATTTTTATTTTTTTGCGGTACTGCGGATTGAACTCAGGGGCATTCTACCTCCAAGCTATACCCCCAGCCCTATTTTTTATTCTTTATTTTGAAACCGAGTCTCACTAAGTTGCGGAGTGCCTCAGTAGGTAGCTGAGGCTGGCCCCGAACCCGGGTCCTGCAGTCTCAGCCTCCCGAATGCTGGGATTACAAGTGTGCGCCACCACGCCCAGCTGGATCTTGATTTTAAAAATAACAAAACAACAATAGTAGTCTTTTTAAAATCACAAATGGAGAAAGTTGAGTACAGACTGCATATTCAATGATATTCTGGAGTTGTTAATTTTCTTAGCTATAATAATGGTATTGCACTTCAGTAGAAGAACAGGAAGACAGATGTTATGAAGAGGGAAGTGAATGCCATCTACAACCTCCCAGTGGTTAAGCACACGCACAAAGGAGAGAAAGCAAATATGGCAAAATAATCAATAATCACTGAACCTGGGTAGCAAGTATAAAGGTGATCATTGTACTGTTCTTTCAACTTTTCTGTATTTTCGAAAAATTCCATGGTAAATTAGGAGAAAAGAAGTTGATGTGTAGTCTTGAGTCCATGGGTCACTTAGGGAGGGATCGCCTGGATCACAGGCAACTCTCAAGAGATTGCTTCTTTAGGTCAAGTTTCTCAGGGAAATTATTCCTCCAGTCTGCTTCCTGGAGGGTAAAATCTAATTGGCCAGCATATTAGATGAGAGGAAAGATAATATGAAGAGAGAGAAGTCTCAAAATGTAATATATAAGCCGGGCTTGGTGGTACACTGCTGTAATCTCAATACTTGGGAAGCTGAGATAGAAGGATCACAGGTTCAAAGCCAGCCTCAGCAACTTAATGAGACCTAGTTTCCAAATAAAAAGTAAAATGATGCTTGGTGTAGCTTGGAGGTAGAATGTCCCTTGGTTCAATCCCCAGGACCCAACCCCTCATCCCCCTCCACACACACACACAGTATTCTTTTGAGCACAAGAAACTTGGCCTCCAGCAATGCCCTGTTTCCCTGGGGCCATACACTCATTCTTCCACCCTTTCCTGAGAATAAACCTGTGGATTTCTGCTGCATGGGAGGAGACACAGTGACTCTCTGAGCAGTCAAAGAAGACAACTGCTTCTCAAACACACTCTTAACCAACAGCCTCATTTCTAGACCCATTGTCACTCATGCTTCCAGAGGAATCTATTTCTGTTAGCTCTGAGCTTTGGGGGAGTCTGGGTGTGAAATCAGGGGGCTTCTTGGCTTTTTTTATTGCTGCTTCAAAGCTCATCTCTTCATTGTTTCCTTACTGTGTGACCAACTGGAAGATTTCTAGCCTCCAAATGCAGTTTCTTTGTCTCCTTTTCTAGTGTTCTTAGGGGCTTGTGCATTTTTTAAAAGTGCACTTTAATGCCATTTTACAGGGATTTCAGGAAACAGCAGAAGCTAATGTATGCAATCATGCATCGTCCTCTATTTGAAGTCAATTTGATGCTCTTTAGTCTCTTCTCCCCATATACTGGTTGGAAAGTTACCCATTCTTTGTGTTCTTTTAATGGATTATCTTTAATATTTTAGCATTCTTTCCTGACCTAACAAAGTCTAACGATAATCAATATTCCTATCGTCTTCCTAGAGAATGCAAAAACCATAGAATGCTTTAACTTTGATTTCTCTTTTCACATTCCTCATGTTATTTTGGTTTAATACTTTAGTTTCTCATTGCTTTTAACTCCTCCTTCAAAGTAGTATACGTATACATATACATATACATATCCCTACCAGTCAGGTGATACACATTGGTCAAGGTACTGGAAATACAGCAGTGAATTAGACAGATTAAACTACATATAAATATATTTTGTAGCCAGGTGTGGTGATGCACACCTGTAATTCCAGTACTTGGGAGACCAAGAAAGGAGAATCACAGGTTTGAAATCAGCCTCAGCAACTTTGTGTGTGTGTGTGTGTTACTGGGGATTGAACCGAGGGGCATTCTACCTCTGAGCTATACCCCAGCCCTATTTTTATTTTTATTTTGAAACAGTGTCTCACTAAGTTGCACAGGGCCTCGCTAAATTGCTGTATCTGGTCACAAATCTGTGATCCTCCTGTCTCAGCCTCTCAAGTACTAGGATACAAGCATGTGCTACTGTACCTGACTAGCCTCAGCAGCTTAATGAGATACTCAACAACCTAGGGAGACCCTGTTTCAAAATAAAAAAGACAAAAAAGGCTGGGGGTATAGCTCAGAGGTAGAATGCCCTTGGGTTCAATCTCTAGTTCCAATGTGTGTGTGTGTGTGTGTGTGTGTGTGTGTGTGTGTGTGTGTGTAAGAGATGGGTTCTCCATCTAGTTCTATGTGTATAGACATATATGTGTGTGTGTGCAGAACTATATGAAATTGCCAATAGTTTACTAGTTTTCACTAATAAAAACTCATCTCTTAGACACACACAGAGCATGTAACATATTGTCACACCCACAGCCCAGTTGTGTCAGGACAGTGGGGTAGGTTGCAGAAAGGCCAAAGAAAGTGCCCAGAGACAGCATGCTAGATTCACAATTTATTGGGGAAAGCTTACAGGAGATCAGCGACTGTTACAAGAAGAGTTCAGTGGCAACAGGCTGAAAGTATTTCTGTCTCTCAAGCTGCTTCACCAGTATCTCCTCTCCCTCATAGTGTTTTGTCCAGTGTCAGCCAGTTGGATGAGTGACATGTCTCCTCTCCACAGTGCCCTCAGATCCACACCCATCCCCACTCTGAGAGAGGTTTAGAGGTTTGGCTGCAGAAGCAGTGATGTCATCAGCAATAGCTTGCCTGTATGACCAGCATCTCAAGAGCAACTGCCCTGGCACACATGCAAGAAAGCTTTCTACAGATAACACTGGCTCTCCCTGGTTCCCAGTGTGCAAAAGAGAAAAACAGCGGCCTTCAAGATAATGTGTATCTGGACATTCTAGCCTAGGCTTGCTCTCCTTGTTCCCTTAATTTGGCTAGGTTTTGGGGAACAGAATGGGGACATTGAGGGACATGGTGTTTTACTGTACCCTTCATTTAGGAATGATACACATATACGCATACATATACCTCCAACCACCCCAAAAGGTGAAACACTAAAACTATAAAATGCCATCAAATAAGGAAGCATGAGTGTATCTTGTATTTACCCATTATATTAATCTAGGTTCCATCATTAATTTTTTTTTTAATTTTTTTTTTTTTTTGCGGTACTGGGGTTTGAACTCAGGGGCATTCTACCTCCGAGCTATACCCCCAGCCCTATTTTTTATTCTTTATTTTGAAACCGAGTCTCACTAAGTTGCGGAGTGCCTCACTAGGTAGCTGAGGCTGGCCGCGAACCCGGATCCTCCGGTCTCAGCCTCCCGAATGCTGGGATTACAAGCGTGC